>LNAC01000115.1:580208-815830 GCA_002007465.1 Ailurus styani
CTTGTGATCTCTCTCCCTCTGTGAAATAAATAAATAAAATCTTTAAAAAAAAAAAAAAAAAGAAATTGCTTGAGTAGAGTAGAATGTGGGAATGGTGCTGTTGATCCAGCTTCAGATAAAAAGACCAGAACAACCTAGAGATGTAAGCATCATGACAGAAGGAATCTGATTCCCTTCAAGAAGCTGGGAAGACAAGTCGCCTGACAGTTCTGAATTACATTCATCTAAGCTTTTCCATGACAGGAAAATAATTATATTTGTGAGAGACTTTGCTACAATAGCTGAGTTTGTACTGTGACTGGACTTGTTGGAATTATACTGGGTAGCTCGCAAAATGATTAGTAATGTTCAAAACCAGGCTTGGAAAATAGTCAGTGACCAAGGAATATAGGACAGAGCCAAAATCCTACCACAGGCTGCTGATGTTATTCCTCTCCTCAAGGCTTAAGTCTGCAACAACCAACCACAAATCCTCCCTCATATCCTCAGTTTTTAAATCATTCTTACATGGTTCAAGGTTTAGAGGCTGGCAGACACTAATGGCAAGTGTCCTCCATGGTCTACATTTGGACATGGAATAGTCCTACATATTCTTTGCCTCATTCTTATGCTTAAAAGAGAGAGAGAGAGAGAGAGAGAGAGAAAATCTCCCACCAAAATTCAGCTGTCACTCATGCAGCTGAAAATTTATTCACCTTCCTCCCAAGGAGACAATCATGAAGCTTCATGAGCCCTTGTGTCCTGCTTAAAGTCCAGCATATCCTTCTTGTCTGAGGTGATGTTCATTCTTTTCTACTGAAGAGGCAATTCCATGATATCATGTACTCTGAACAAAATAGTAACATTATTCATGAGAAAAACAAGTGTTAATTGCAAGGAAGAAGGAGTCAAAATAAAAGGGAAATTAGTTAAATGCATACGTATATACTTGACACAGAAAGGAAGGAAATACAAGTTGATGTTCTAGTTTTCATATCCACAACTATCATAAGGCCACTGTTGGCTATAAAAATTTCCATCCTCCAGTATGTATTCCAACCTCCCTTTGCCTTGAGGCACACTTCTGCTGGTTAAGATGCTGACCTGGGACAAAGCCAGATGGTTACACAACCGCAAGAAAAGGTAGTGATTCATATTGCTATCCCTGGAAGCTGGTCTTTATCAGCACAGAAAAAAAATAAAATAAAATCAATAGGTATATGCCAGGTCCCAAGGGCTCTAGTGACTTGCTCTAATAAGGAGACCACATATGGAGCAACAGCTTTAATTGGTGTCATCCCCTGATTAAACTTACAATTACTAATGGGCTCTGTATACCCAATCCATCTTCCCCACTGGTCAAGCTGAAAAGTTAAATGGACACATCACTGTAATTACCACCTACGAAGCTTTCAAGTCTTACACCATGGGGCTTCCCTAAGCATCTATCTCATAATACTTTCTTTTTTCATTGAACATGTTTAATTTTTATTCTATTTTTGATATAATTTTAAACTTATGTAAAAATTGCAAGAATAGCCTAAAAATCCTCTAAGGCCCTTCAGCCGGAGTCACTTTACCTTTTCTTATTTTTCTGGTTTTTTCTCCATTATCTCTCTTCCTTCTTCTTTCTCCTTCTCCTTATTATTATTTCCCTCATTATTTTTTCTTGATCATTTAATAGCAATTTACTGACATGATGCCTCTTTACTCCCAACTACTATAGCATACATTTTCTTAAAACATAGAATTATCAAAATCAAGAAATTAACACGGGTGATATATTATCTAATTCCACAGACCACATTCAGATGTTGCCAATTCTATAGCAATACCCATCATAGTGAAAATGACAACAGATCAGTAGAATGATATTTCATGAACTGTCCCTCAGTTTGTTTAATGGTTCCTGATGGTTAGCTTCAAGTTACACCTTGTTGGAAAGAATGCAATAGAAATGGCACTGCTTTCTTAGTGCATATCAGGAGGCACATGCTGTTGATTGATCCAATAGCTGCCAGTACTAATTTTGACCACTTGGTCATTACATACGATCTATCCTGGAGAATGTTCTGTGTGCATTGGGGAAAAGGTATATTCTGCTGTAGTTTGATGGAATGTTTTAGAAATGTCTGTTAAGTCCACCTTGTCTAACATGAAGTTTAGGTGGTATCAACTGGTTTGATTAAGGTTGGTTTCTACTGTAGAGAAGAGCTTTCCCTTCTCCATCATTTGTCTATTTAATTTTTTTCATATTTAAGAATCTTTGCATTTTGTGCAGGTAGCAACTTCTACATTTATACCATTTTAATCTCCTCATTCTGTATTTTCTAACACCTACTACTTTCTCAGTTCAAATGGTATCCTAAATTTCCACTTACTGCTTATAAAAAAATTGATGTTTTCATTCAAAATTCCTCTTTCCCTTAGCCTTGCCTCCCATCTCTTAGCTGTCCTAATTCAGTTTTGTTAGAACATATAACATGGAACATATAACATATACCATATAACATAGTATTGTTTTCCCTTTTTTCTCATCTGTGTGCTAGTCTAATTTCAGCAGTCATTTACCCAAAATCTGACATTTTGCTGAAGTTTTCAAAATCACCTCTCTTTTTTAATGTGTGTGGTATCATTTTTTTGTCCCCCCTTTCATTTCTAATTTTGTTTGAAAACTCTCTTTTTTTCTTGGTAAGTCTAGCTAAAATCTTGTCTATTTCATTTATATTTTTAAGAAACAGCTCTTAGCTTCATTGATCTTTTCTATTGTCTTTCTATCCTCTTTTTCATCTACTTCTGCTCTGATCTTTGTTGTTTTCTTCCTTCTACCAACTTTGGGCTTCATTGGTTCTCCTTTGTCTCGTTCCTTGAGGTGAAAATTTATGTTGCTCATTTGTGCTCTTTTGTCTTAATGTAAGCATTTATCACTAATGAACTTCCCTTTGTTTTTGCTGCATCCTGTAAGTTTTGGTGTATTGTATTTCCATTTTAGTTGACTAAAGATGTTATTTTATTCCTTTTTTTTGGCTACTTCTTTGACCCTTTGGTTATTCGGTAGCATGTTGTTTAATCTCCATATATTTGAGAATTTTCTGGTTTTGTTCTTGTAATTGATTTCTAGTTTCATACCATTGTGGTCAGAAAGATGTTCAGTATGTTTTAAATCTTAAATTTATTGAGACTTGTTTAAAGCTTAACCTATGATCCATCCTGGAGAATGTTCCATATATGCCTGAGAAGAATGTATATTCTGTTGCTGTTGGATAGAATGCTATGTAAATGTCTGTTAGTTCATCTGGTCTAATGTGTGATTAAAGCCCAATTTCTTTTCCTTATTTACTTTCTGTCGGATAATCTATCTGCTGTTGAAAGGAGATATTGAAGTCCTCTATTATTATTGTATTCTTATCTATTTCTCCCTTCAGGTTCTATTAATATTTGCTCTATATGTTTAAGTGATCTTATGTTGGGTACATAAATATTTACAAATGTTATACCTTCTTGTTGGATTGACATTTTTATCATGTTATGACCTTCTTAGTCTTTTATAGTCATTGGCTGGAAGTCTATTTTTCTGACATAATTACAGCTATCCCCACTTTCTTTTCATTTTCATTTGCATGGAATATCTTTTCCCATCCCTTCACTTTCATCCTGTGTGTCTCTTTTAGTCCATTGCAAGCATTTTTTTTTCTTTTCCATCATTGAGGATACTTATATTAGTTTCTTTAAAACACTTGTCTGCTAATTCTAAAATCTGCATTATCTCAACTTTAGTCTCTATTGATTGTTCTTTTCTCTTGAGAATGGGTTCCATTTTCCTAGTTCTTCCTATGTCAGATAATTTTGGATTGAATCCTAAACATTATTATTGAGGAGATTCTGGATTCAGTTATTTTTTGCTGATGAGTCTCAGTTTTTAGGTTTTGAGGTTTTTGCTTGTTTCTTTTTAGCAATTATTTAACTTGGGTGGACTTGAACTGCAAACGCAATCTTGGGAGTTAGCTCCAATCTCAAATAATAGCTTTGGTTTTTTAGCTTAGTTGTCTTGAGCCTGCTCCAACCATTCCAGGTTCTTATATTATCCAGATATGGGGATAAACATAAGTTAAATACTTTTTCTCTGGCTCTTTCTCATTGTGAAATATCTCTGCCTTTCCAGGGACTGTTTGTGCCAGTCTAAATCCTGGCCAAAAGGACTGTAGTTTTTCCACCATTGCCCCTATCAAATGCACTTGCCCTAGGCTAAAAAACAAACATACAGACCTCATGCTATATAACTTTTGCTTCCAAGCATGGACTCCATAGAATCTGCCTGCTTCTGCTCTCTCTAGTAACTAACTTTTGTATTTTTTTTTTAGAGTTTATAGTTGACTGCAAAAGTTTGTCTTCCTCTCCCTCTGCCCCTCCCCCTGCTCACTCTCTTGCTTAAATATTAAATAAATAAATAAAATCTTTATAATACCATTTCCACTTCATTCTTATTGTTTTAAACCCTTCTTCAGAACCCCAATTACCCCTTCTTCAGAACCCCAATTACCTACATGTTTTTTCTTCTTTGCTTGTCTTTATTTCAACCAATTTCTTTCTGACCCTTTTACTGTCTTCTTTATGTAATTCTCACTATCCTCTCTGTTTTACTCTTTTACTTAAATACCCCTTATTTGTTTTCCTTTTATTTATGCTTTCTTAGGAAACATAATTTAATCTTCATTTCTAATCTGTTTTGTGTTTACTTAAATTTCTTCTTGAGTTCAATAAACTCTTGTTTCATTGGAAGAATGTTCATTAGTTGAATTGTTTGGGGTTTGACTTTTTAGTTTTTGTTTTGTTTCGTTTTTGTTTTTTTCAGTGCTTATAGGTAGGTAGGTAGGTTGGTAGGTAGATAGGTAGATTGTGGTAGGTAGGTACATTGTGCCTCTAAATTCTATGGCTATGGCTGGTGTTTGTGTGGTTTATGAGAGTCCAGATTAAAAGATATCTTCAGTCATTGTAACAAAGAATTATTTCTTTACTGATTTGGAGGAAGGAATGGTGAGAGAAAAGATATGAGAAATTTTGTGTTTCTTTTTCTTTTTTAATTTTGTAAGAGACTGTGTTTTCTCCTCTTGATTATTTTTCCCTTTTCTGCTCTGCTTCCTAAAGGCACACCTCCATTCCCTCTAAACCCACTTTTTCCCTTGAAACATCACTTTCTCAAGACAGACTCCACAGGTTCTGAATGTCCTTTAACATTTTCCCTGTAGACAGGGTTCTGTGTTCTTTTGCATCTGAGTGGACTCTCTTTTTGGTATTGTTTTTCAATCAATTTTAGGCTTGCTACAAACTCGCCTATACTTTCTTCAATGCAATTTTCCAGAATTGTCTATGTCACCCAAATAGTGTACTAGGAAAAGCAAGAGATAGCTTGCTAGGATCTGGTGTGTATTTTTCTACTTACGTGTAATTTGAAGTTAAGATACTCTGTTTTCTAGTTATGCTGTGGATATGGATTCTATGTAGTTTAGTTTGTTGTTTGTTTATTTGTTTCCAAAATTAAGAATTATGGATCTGTGTGCCCTACACTGTTTCCCCCACTGAGGATTTTTAAATTTACTATATTGGTAAGAAATGAGAGCTTTTGTTACAAATACAATACTTACTCTGTGGATCAGCAAACTAGTGTGAAGATTCTCTCTGTTGTTAAATATTTGTATATCTGCATTTAGCAATTAGAGAAATAACTTTAGGATGAGCTCAGAGGTGGACCTACTGTGAGGCAGACTCAAGTCAAATTTCCATTTATGACTTGTCCCCTTAAACTCCAAATATGACTGAAGTTCCTTTCTGTTTTTGTCTGAGGCTGTAATAAATAACCCCCAAACCTCTGAGTATTATTCTGTTAAGTGGCTGCAAGTCCCTTTAAGAAAGACTGAGTGAAGTTTCATTTTATAGGCAAAAGATGCTATTGTGAAATTCTTAAATATGGGTCTCTAGGCATCTACTTTACTGAGGCTTTGGATCTGTGACCTGACTCATATCTGGGAATTTAATAAGGATCTGTGACTCTCAAGGAGATCTCAGATTTTTTCTTTGTATTTTGCGTAAGTTATACTAACCAGATAGCTGCTTCGTGTGCCACCTCTAATTTTAGTCCCTGGTATTCCATGATCAGAAGGTTATAATCAAACTCACTCTGAATCAAGACGTTTAGTTAACTGCTGTCTTTCTAATGTGCAAGTGCCTTTCCACTCTGCTTCTAGTCATCCGATGCTAGTGTCATAGTCTACATACTTTCACAGCATTGACATGAGAAAGCCCATTTCAACTGCATTGCCTTCCGCCGGCATTATCAGTTTACACTGTACTGCTAAAATATTTTTCAGAAATGTTAGTGCTGCCTTCGCGAATGATTTTTTTTAAGGCCTTAGGAAGGACATGTCTTCTCTGCTTTCTTAGGGTCTGTAGACAGAAGGTGAGTGGCGAATGGATTACACAAAATAAATCTACCCCAGCACATCTCCTTCTTTATTATACAGAAGAATTTATGGCATTTCAAATTACAGTCTAAACGACTTCCACTGTTCTGGCATATTGAATCCAGAATCTCTTGTGCCTTCCAGATTTTAAAATAAATTAGTCTGATCTATTTTTATATTCTTCCCTATTTGTTCTAGCATCCTTGGAATCCATTCCCACATGTACTGCTCAGATTTTTTTTTTCCTGATGCAAATTAACAAAGAACTGTGTATGAAACTTCTTCAGACCCCTTCAGTGTGCTGCAATCTGACTCTACCCCTAGGTCTGGACAAAAGGAGAGGTGAGAGAAAAGGAAACGGGGAAAACTAAGGTCCTTTGCAAAATAGGCCAGGGAGACAGAGTGTCTTTAAGCCAACCTGGAACAGTCTCTTTAGATTAAAAAAAACGAGCTTGTTTCAGGCCCAGCAGCCTTAAGAAGCCTGGGGAGCTCCAGGTCTTCCAAACACTACCATGTGAGTAACCACTGCCATTCTCAGATGCCTATTCTTTCTCAGTCAATGCCTTAAGATATTTGGAAGCATTGCATACTTAACCAACATTGTAACTGGACAAAGCAGAGAATCCTTCCATATTTGCTTTTCAGTTCACCACCTCAGCACTGAAGGTATAAAATGTTTAAAATAGCTTATTTTAGCTGCCATAGAAAGTTCTTGATTTGCAGTTTGTGTCCTGAGATAAGAATAGAGTTATAGGAGTTTATTATTCTTTTTTAAATTATTCAGATGTACTATTATTAAGTGTTATTAGATGTGAATACCCCGCCCTGCATTCTTCGAATAACTCATTGTCCTTTATTCTATCACAGTGGTAGTCACTAAAAGGTCTTCAATGGGTACTTCATTATAGGTCACAACAGGCTATAATTTCACAAATCATGTTGCAACTATATAGCATAGGTTGCAAGATTCCTATCTTTTAATCTACTGGAAGGCACAGATTTTCACTGTCTTCAGCTCTATGCAGGCTGGATTAGAATCTGACGGTTCTCCCAAACCCTATTGAGAAACACAACTCACTCCCTTAATAATCTCTCTACTATGTAGCAAAGTTCTTTGTTACAAAAAAAAAAAATAGAAATAAGTATCAACTTAAGACTTTTGTTGGAAGGACGTTGAGGAACACCCATGTGTTCAATTCTTTAATGTCCTCAGTTCTTCACCCTTCCCTGTAGGCACAGCCATGGCCTTTGCAGTGTCCTCTGCCTGTCACTTTGCAGTGTCTTCCATAAGAAGCATTATATAGTTTTCATGTCCATTGCTATTGAGCTTAACCCTGTGACTTGCTTTGTCCAATAAGATGTTAGCAGATACTTGCAATGTGCTTGCATAGTTGGGCCTGTTGCACATTTTTGCCTTTTACCATCAGAAGTATATGCTTCTAATAGCTGCTAATCCATGGAAAATGTGGAGCAGAACCAGATTTAATCATAGGTTGAAGCCAAGCCCCATTAAATCCAGTCTAGAATGGCCAATCTCCCATCAACCTGCATTCATAGTAGTTTGAAACAAAATGAAACAAATATTCACATTTGAATGCCACTGAGCTTTTCTTGGATGAGGAATTATGTTGCAAAATTATTGTGGATATAGCTGATAGATATGTCATAGAATCATTCAAACAACTAGTGAACCAAGACTCAAAAGAAGCTAGAAACAGCCAAGACTCCACCACAAAAATAGTTTATTTAAGATGCTACTATAGGGCGCCTGGGTGGCTCAGCAGTTTAAAGCCTCTGCCTTCGGCTCAGGTCATGATCTCAGGGTCCTGGGATCGAGGCCCACATCGGGCTCTCTGCTCGGCAGGGAGCCTGCTTCCTCCTCTCCCTGTCTCTCTGCCTGCCTCTCTGCCTACTTGTGATCTCTCTCTCTCTGTCAAATAAATAAATAAAATCTTAAAAAAAAAAAGATGCTACTATAGATGTCACTACTGGTTACTGTCCCATCATATTCCATATTCCCCAGGTACACACAGAGAATCCCCTATACCTGCGTTTCTAGCACAGCCCCAGAAAGCAATATCTGGTGACCTCTTTCTCATTTACCACTATTCTATAATCAAATCCCAGTCTGGAGCATTTTTTTAAAGGTAGGGGTGGGATGGACAAAGGGAGAGAGAGAGAATCTCAAGGAGATTTCCTGTTGAATATGGAGCCTGACACGGGGCTTAATGTCACAACACTGAGATCATGACCTGAACGGAAACCAAAAGTCAAATACTTAACCAGTTGAGCCACCCAGGTGCCCCTCAGTCTGGAACATTCTAATCAGCCAGCCAAAGTCACATATCTCCACTTTAACACCAAAAATTGGGAGAAGGACTATCTGCCTTCCTATGGCTTGTACCAATCCGTGATTCCTGCCAAAAGGAAAAGGTTTTGAAATCCTGGGTATCCAAAAAAAGGGAAAAAAGGTCCACTACATGTCTTTTTGCCTGAGGAGGAGTGGAAATGCCACGGAACCCACAGTCCTACCTTCAAGCCAGACCATATCTAAACATAACTGCTACAGTAACTAAGGTGTTAACTTGGTGCCAAACACTATGCTAAAAGCATGATCTAAACTTTCATTATAGATCAAAAATGCCCTCTGTAGAAATGTGAAAAAATGAGGTTTAAGATGGTTAAGTGACTTTCTCAAATTCACATGGCTCATAGATCTGGGGAATAGAATAAGTGTTCATGTCCTAGAGGCAGAGAGAACACCCCCCAAGATCAACGAGTCTAGAAAGACCTCCAGACACTTAACTGTGAAATTCACGAATCATAATTTTGGACAGGAGCCCTTAAGGGCAGCTAGGGGGAAGAGATTCCTTACATACAGAGAAAGGACCATCAGAAACCTGGCAAGCCAGAAAGGGCTGGCAAGACATATTCAGGGCACTAAATGAAAAGAACATGCAGCCAAGAATACTTTATCCAGCAAGGCTGACATTCAGAATGGATGGAGAGATAAAGAGCTTCCAAGACCCACAAGGTTTAAAAGAATATGTGACCACCAAGCTGGCACTGAATGTGGTAAATGCAAGAGATAAACCAGGCTGATGAGATTAGAGTCCTTCCTCTTAAACACCAGGGTGCACTATTTCTCAAGTATTAAAGAGTCATTTCCAGGAAATAATGAGGTGTCTCTTTTTATTTTTTTTTAACTCATAAGAATTGGTGACTTCATGAGCATCATCAATATCCCACCCTAATCTTAAGTCCACAGCTAATTACTAGTTTTTAATTTCCTTCATGCTATATTTTAAGCCAATTTCCTTTTTCTCTCCTTGCAGAGGAAATGGGAAATAACTGGTCTCTTCTAAGTACCCAAAAACCTATTATTAAGCTATCTATGTGCTTCTCCCATCAAAGTCTCATAACTTTTCTCCATCTTTAAATGGCTTATACTGTTTTTTCTTTCATTTGCTTTAATCAGTTTTGAGAGATTAGGTCTCCAAAGTTTTTCTAGACAGAGAAATATTTTTTCCATTTTCTATAAGCCCTGACTCCTCATGGAAGTTTCTTGAGCTTGGCACTGTGTGTGCTTTTGGGTATGCCTGCACGTGCATGTCTGTGGCATACCCTATAGTTACTATCACTGCCGTTAATAGAATTTTTGAGAGTTAAATGTTTTCTCTACTGGTGCCTTGACAACCTACAAAAAAGGATGTCATATAGGGCATCTGGGTGGCTCAGTGGGTTAAACCCTCTGCCTTCGGCTCAGGTCATGATCTCAGGGTCCTGGGATCGAGGCCCACATCGGGCTCCCTGCTCAGTAGGGAGCCTGCTTCCTCCTCTCTCTCTGCCTGCCTCTCTGCCTACTTGTGATCTTCCTCTCTGTGTCAAATAAATAAATAAAATATTTTTTAAAAAATTAAAATTAAAAAAAAAGGATGTCATATAGAAATGAAGGTGGAGGGGACAGCACAATTGACCATATCCCTGTGGTTGAAATGGTTGTTTGGACATTAACTAGCTGTGTGTCATTTGCAATGCACTCCATTTATCTGAACATTTACTCCATTATCTACACAACAAAATAAAAAAAGAGGGGTGCCTGGGTGGCTCTGTTGGTTGAGTGACCGACTCTTGATTTGGGCTCAGGGTTGTGAGATGGAGCCCTGTGTAGGGATCTGTACTGGGCATGGAGCCTGCTTAAGATCCTCTCACTCTCTCTCCCTCTGCCTCTCCCCCTGCTCACACACATGCTCTCTCTCTCTCCCTCTATCTCTCAAAAAAAGTAAGAGAAAACAGAAATAACACTGCATACAGCTCAAAACAATGGGAAGTGGGTGCTCAGTGGTAGCAACCCTCATCAGTATTGCTGTTGCTTCACTGTTATTGTCGTTATTGTTCTTGTAATGATAGTGAAAAAAGCCTGTGACCCTTCCAGTCATATTCACTTTAGTCCACTTCTTAGAATTTCTTTTCCTGAACAACCAGAAATAGTAATATGAATAATTAAAATAATTACCACTCTTTTCAAGTAGTTAATATTTTACTGAAGAATAGGAGTAGGATTTATTCCTGAATTTGCAAAGTATTATTTTATGAAATCATTCTCGAACACACTTTAGGAGCTGGAGAGATATTCATGTGAGCATTTTTTTGAGTTATCCATGCTGTAGTTCCCATGTTACTCCCAACTAACTGAGTTGGTTATCACCACTAGTAACCCTCCTGCAATTAGTGACAGCCAGGTACAGGGTTAAAGCATTTCTCCTCATGTCCTCCCTACTTGTATTTCTTCCCTAATGTTTCCTATTTTGAAAGATTCCTTGTAATGTAACCACTGAACTATGGCCCAGATGAGGCAGAAATGAATTCGCAACAGTTGGGCTAAAATATTTGAGAGGAAATCAGCAAGAAAATGACCAGAACCATTTTCATGTGTATTATTTTCATTTTCTTTAGCACCTGAAGCATAAAAAGTTGGGTGGCTTCAGGACTTGAAGTCAATGTGTTTCCAACAACTCTATAAATTATCTTTCAGACAACCCATCACATTAAATAATGGAATTATTGAGTAATAAGGAGCCAGATGACTCAAAGTGTTTTATAGTTGAGGGAACATCATGTCATATCATGGCAGTATAGAAAGTTCACTGTATGTAAGTTCGGGATTTCTCTCTTCAAGGTATCACCTTACACTTTGACTGCCAAGTCTCAAAGAGGCAGGGAATTAGTGCTGTCAGTTTGAAGAACTGGGGAATGATTTTCCTCTGGATTTCATCACCCCCTCATCAGCTGCACAAGCAGGAAGTGAAATAATTTGTATTTATGGAGACAGACAGGATTCTATGTCATAAGCAGGGGGAAGAACTACCATGTCCCTGTTACAGTAATAAAGGTACTAGATGCCTTGAGTCCTTTTAGAAGTAAGTAGGATATAGATCATTAATATTATAAGAAACAAGATGTATTAGGTACCACAGCTAAGCATTAAGTCACTAAGTAATACTTAAATGTTTGGATAGAACTATAAAAAGATAATTTTATTATTGAATCAGAAATGAGCTAATTAGCTAAAGAACTTCAAAAAGGGTCTTGGTGGTTCATGTTGAGGACCAAAAATAACCAAGAGAATTGTAAATAAAATACATTATTTTATCCTGGATACCATTTTCACTTCCACCCAGCCAATTACTATATATCTTCTAGTTTTATTTTTTATGTAAGGTGTTATACAGTAGACCCCATTTGTTTGTTTTCCTCTGTAATATAAGTAACAGACCACAATTTGTGCACCAAACAAAATAAAGTTATTTTCCTCCAACACACATTCCATTAGACATCTGGAAAACATTTGAGGCCACACTTCATGATCCACAGATGAAAGAATTGATATGAATGAGAAATGATGGTGTTCCTCCAAGGAATGAAAAGATTTGAAAATGGGTTTTTATCTTCCTTCCTAGATGTATTTTCCAGTCCTTGTTGAAGGCCAGCAAAATGGGCTCAGGATTCAACAGCAGAATCCACACAAATGAGCTGGGTTCATGCTTCTGCAATTGATCAATCACACTTTACCAGATACCTCAAGAGAATGTCCTTAATGCTCACCTAACTCACAGTATTTTACACCCAGTTCTTGGGTATTACCTTTTCAGAAGGCAATTTTGATATTTCCATCACCACCTGGAATTATAGGCCCAGCTATCAATGACCTGACAGCTAACAGCCCATTCTCCTATGATGAGATATATCATTCAAGTGTTCCATAACACCTAGAGCAAGAGGAGGCTGGGGTCGGACTGTTCTTGCCCACTCATCATTGGACTATTTCTTGCACAATCACTAATGATGAACAACTCTCAGTTGTCCATGATGGAATTACATTAATTCTGATGGTGAAAATAAATACATGGGTTTTTTTGTTGTTAATTTCTGTTTAAAATATAATGATTCCTTCAGTTTTATTTTTATCCTTAAAATATTGTAGTAGAAATTTCAGAAAATGAGTTATGGTCTTCTATCCCATTTTATTTTTTATTTTCTTCTATGTTCTCTCTTCTTTTCTCTTCATTTTTAAATCATATAATTTCAGTCAAACTGAGGGAACCCAGCCAATTAGGAATTCAGTTCTCTCTTGCATTCTCCAAGACAATTGAAATTCCAAAGCTTCAGAGTCATATTCATTTTAAAGCAGTTTCAGTGTAAAGTCTCTTGTTGATTAACTCGAATAAGAACATGATACTGTGGAATGGTCTTCAACTAAACTCTATCCAAATATTGATCAACACATGATTATATATAGAATATACTAGAATGCATCATAGACATTTGCATCACCAATATCATAACATATGCTTAAACTATTTTGTTGAAAAGAACCACTGAGAACAGAATTGCCTGATAGTTGGACAGTTACACTGTACAAGAGTCTATAGCAGAAACTGGGATCATGGATTACAGAGGGGCATATTTTGAAGATGCTGCACAAAATGTACTAAACATACTAGAGATTACTCTCAGACCAGGTCAGTAGGATTCACCAAGGTCCCAAAGGAGTCTGTGGAACAAAAAAAAAAAACCCTAAGAATTCCTGCTCTAAATCACAGACGGTGATTTGTCCTTTGTTTTCTTTGGGAAGATAATGAAAGTGCTAGGGAGGCCAAGGACATACCTGGAACAGGGCCAGTATCATGGGCATGTGACTAGTGCAGTTGCACAGGACCCATACTCAAAAGGGGATCTTGTGCTTGAGAGTCATACTCTGCAAGCGCCATCTTGAAATCATTAATAATTTTATCTTTGAATTTTTGTAAATAAAGCCCACTGGGAGAAAGGAGCATGCACAAAGGACATGATGTCTTGGCTTGTGTTGGGTTCATTTTCTATCATCTCTTTGTTTTCCTGCCTCCCTTAGATGCGTTCTTTTACAACCATCCTGTCAACACTGCCCTGATTTTTAACAAGAGGTACCATATTTTAAAATAAATATTTTATTTTAGAATAGTTTTATATTTGAAGAAAACTGTGAAGGTGGTACAGATAGGTCTCATATACACAAGATCTGATAAATGAGTAGTGAAATTAGTGTATGGGGTCCCAACACTCACAGTCATGTAAGTTGATGGAACCATCATTGATTTTCCTGGCCAGGGACTTTGGGAGTTGTAGACTGTCTAGTTCTCATTGAGGTTCCCATAACTCAGTTTCTCCCTCCACCTAATAACACTTAATATCACTCTCTCTTCTTTCATTTCTGCCTTTGGGGGGGGTTTTTTGTTTGTTTGTTTTGTTTTGTTTTTATTGTTTTTGTTTTTTGCTTTTCATAGTTACCTCATGGCAGCATAGGATTCTAAAAATATGCAGTTGTCAAGTGTCTAAAAATGTGATTAACAGACATTGAAACTAAAAGTAGGGGTTGAATTCCCTAATTCCACTTTTAGGAAATTCAGAAATCTCCAGTATCTCCTCAGAGAAGGAATGTAGCAAGTCACTTCAAAGCAGGAACAGAGAATGTTCTAGCTCTGGGTAAATAAACTCTTACAGAGAAATGATCCAGCAGCTTTCTGCCAATATCTAATTCTTTCAATCAAACTGGTTTTCTCTGGCAGAAAATTCTCCTTTTTCAGCTCTCATAAGTGTTGACACTATCATTTATTTTATTACCTATCGCAATAGTATTGGTCATCAGTCTAATATTTGTGCCTAATTGACATCTGTTTCAATTAAAAAATCAAATCCAGATTCAACATAGTTGACCTCTCCTGAGCTCCCATCAATGATCGGGAGTGAGAAACACAGGGAAAAAAAAAAGGAGTGAAAAACATGAAAAAAGCTGTCCACAGAAGCCTACCAGCCTTGCCTGGCACCCACCCACCTCACATTCGCAACACTCCCACCCTCGCCACACTGTTTCACTGCCACATGAAGACAGCAGTGATTAAACAAAACGACTGAAGCTCAGCTTCTCATCCATTCTGCACCCAGTTTAGAAAAATAGACATTAACCATGTTCTAGCTCTAGATTTTTTAAAAGGAAGGTAAAAAAAAAGTATAACAGTGGAAAGTGTTCTGTTATGTTAACTATTCATTTTTCATATTCATTTTTCACCTGTTTCTGTGGTTGAGTAAGCCTGACCTCTTTCATGGTTAGAAAAATAGCCAAGAGTGCTCAAGATGTGAAGCTGAGCATTTTTTTCTTGTGGGTTTGCTTTGAAGTTTTTCTAGGATTTCATTATCCACCAGGGTATCTCCTGTTTCTTGAAGCTACACTGAATCTGGAATTCATTATGTATTCTATATTTTTTATTTGGTGGAAAATCATTTAATAACAGGTAGTATTCAAAATTAAAACCATGTTTGCTAAGTCTGACATACCAGAAAAAAGCAAAGGTGTATAATCAAGCAAAGCTATTTCAATTAAATACCATGCTCAGAATCATCTAATTTCTCCCCCCCTTTTTAATGTTTTCAAATCATTTTATTTCCATCCTTCATACATATCTTGCTAGGAGAGATATGGCTTAAGTCAGATGAATGATGTTATTTCTGGGAAAGAAAAGGAGACATAAAATGTGGAACTCGCACTTGGTAACTTTGGAGTAAGGACCAAGAGAAGTTTCAAAAATGAGTTCTTTGGAAGAAAATGTTTGCTTTGCTTTGCTGTTTCCATAGGATACACGTGGCTAGAACTACAGGACAATGACAAGAGCTGAAACCACCATAGGTTATACATTATTCTTAGTTCAGTGAGAGAATAGTATAAAGTCACAGACATCATTTGGTAATAAGAAAAAAATCCTTGTATTACTCTTATCCAAAGGTTTCTGTCCTTTCAACGCCTCAAACACATACTCAAAACTCAAAAATAATTATTCCATGGTTGTGTTAACATAGAGTTTGCTAGTATTGAGACAGATGTCTAGTAACAATTTGTTCATTTGTTTGTCTCATATTTTCTTCTTGAAAATATTCCAAATGTGGCAAGAAAAAATGAGAGTATCAAGGTGAAATTCAAGATCCATCACTGAAGAAACTTGATAAAATTGGCAATTCTGAAACATACTATAAGTAGAAGTGCTGCCAGACTCAGTGAAGATCAAGGAGGAGTAAGAGGCATGGCTGGGTGAAGACTCTCATGGCAGAAGAGCCACAACAACACAGTTCTTCAAAGCAAGTGGCAAACCCAAAACTCAGCAAAGCTTAAGGCACAGGATGGTGCTGGAGCTTCCTTGAATCCTCATGGCATAAAGTTTTGAGAAACAGGGAGAGTAGATAGGAATGAAGAATTAACTGCAAAGGCAAATAATCCCAAGGCCTCTAGCTTAAAAACAAATGGAAGAAAGAAACAGTGTCTGACCCCTTCTTAATAGAAGAATCAGAGGAATGAATAGATGATACAGAAGAGAAAATTATGGAAAATAATAAAGCTGAAAAGAAGAAGGAAAGAAAACTATTAGACCATGAATAGACTTAGGGAACTCATCAATTCCAAAAAGTGTAATAATACCCATATCATAGGAGTCCCAGAAGAAAAAGAGTGGGAAAAGGGGGCATAAGGTCTACTTGAGTGAATTATAGCTGAGAGCATCCCTAATCTGGAGAAGGAAACAGGCATTCAAGTCCAAGAGGAACAGAGAACTCCCTTCAAAATCAGCAAAAACTGGTCAATACTATGACATATTATTGAGAAACTTGCAAAATACATAGATAAAGAA
This sequence comes from Ailurus styani, assembly GCA_002007465.1. NCBI lineage: Eukaryota > Metazoa > Chordata > Mammalia > Carnivora > Ailuridae > Ailurus > Ailurus styani. The sequence goes on from LNAC01000115.1 coordinate 596,857, forward strand.
AGAATTCTGAGAACAGCTAGGGACAAAAGTCCTTAACCTACAAGGGTAGACACATAAGGTTAGAAGCAGATCTGTCCACAGAAACATGGCAGGCCAGAAGAGAGTAGCATGATATATTCAGCATGCTGACTGGGTAAAATAAGCAGCCAAGAATACTATATCCAGCAAGGTCGTCATTTAGAATAAGAGAGAAAAAGAGTTTCCAAGACAAGCAAAAACTAAAAGAGTTCGTGAACATTAAACCAGCTCTGCAAGAAATATTAAAGGGGACTATTTGAGTGGGAAGGAGATCAAAAGCAAAAAAGACTAGAAAGGAACAATCTATAGGAACAACAAATTTATAGTTAATGCAATGACATTAAATTCATGTCTTTCAATAATTACTCTGAATGTAAATGGACTAAATGTTCCAATCAAAAGACATAGGGGATCAGAGTGATTAAAAAAAAAAGAAAAACCAAGATCCATTAATATGCTGCTTACAAGAGACTCATTTTAGACCTAAAGACACCTCCAGATTGAAAGTGAGGGGATGGATAACTATCCATCATGTTAATGGCCACCAAAAGAAAGCTGGAGTAGCCATATTTTTATCAGACAAATTGGATTTTAAACCAAAGACTGTAATAAGCATTGAAGAAGGGCTCTATATCATAATAAAGAGTTCTATCAAACAAGACCTAACAATTGTAAATATTTATGACCCCCAACTTGAAAATAGCCAGACATATAAATCAATTAATAACAAACTTATAGCAACTCATTGATAATAATACAATAATGGTAGGGAACTTTAACACCTCACTCACAGCAAAGGATAGATCATCTAAGCAGATCAACAAGGAAACAATGGCTTTCAATGACACACTGGACGAGATGTACTTAATAGATATATTCAAAGCATTTCATACTAAAGCAGCAGAGTACACATTCTTTTTGAGTGCACATGGAACATACTCAAGAATAGATCACATACTGGTTCAAGAATCAGGCCTCAACAAAGAGTTTCCAGTACAAAAAGACTGTGATCATACCATGCCTATTTTCAGACCACAGCACTATGAAACTTAAAGTCAACCACAAGAAAATTTGGTAATACATGGAAATTAAAGAACATCCTATTAAAGAATGAATGGGTTAACCAGGAAATTAAAAAATACATTGAAGCAAATGAAAATGAAAATGTGACATTCCAAAACCTTTGGGACACAGCAAAGGTGGTCATAAGAGGGAAGTACCTAGCAATATAGACCTTACACCTAAAGGAGCTGGGAAAAGAACAGCAAATAAAGTCTAAAACCAGCACAAGAAGGTAAAGAATTAGGCTCACAGCAGAAATCAATGATATATAATCAAAAATCAGCAGAACAGATCACCAAAACTAGGAGCTGATTCTTTGAAAGAATTTTAAAAATCGATAAACTCCTAGCCAGACTTATCAAAAAGAGAAAAGACCCAAATAAATAAAATCTTGAATGAAAGAGGAGAGATCACAACCAACACCACAGAAATATGAACAATTATAAGAGAATATTATGAGCAATTATATACCAACAAATTGGGCAATTGGGAAGAAATGGATAAATTCACAGAAACATATAAACTACCAAAACTAAAACAGGAAGAAGTGGAAAATTTGAACAGACCCATAACCAGCAAAGAAATTGAATCAGTAGTCAATAATCTCTCAACAAACAGGAGTCCAAGGCCAGATGACTTCCCAGGGGAAATCTGCCAAGCACTTAGAGAAAAATTAATGCCCATTCTTCTGAAGCCATTCAAAAAATAAAAATGGAAGAAAAACTTCCAAACTCATTCTATTTCCAAACTCTTCCAATCAGCATTACCTTGATTCCAAAACCAGGCAAAGATCCCTCCAAAAAGGAGAATCACAGACCAATATTCCTAATGAACATGGATGTAAAAATTCTCAACAAGATACTAAATAACTGAATCCAAAAGTACATTAAAATGATTATTCACCATGATTAAGTGGGATTTATTCCTGGGCTTCAGGGGTGGCTCAATATCTGCAAAGCAATCAATGTGATACATCACATTAAAAAAAGAAAGGATTAAAACTATATGATCCTCTTAAGAGATGCAGAAAAAGCATTTGACAAAGTACTGCATCCTTTCTTGATAAAAACCCTCAAGAAAGTAGGGATAGAAGGAACATACCTGAACATAATAAAGGTCATATACAAAAGACCCACAGCAAATAACATTCTCAACAGGGAAAACTGAGAGATTTTCCCCTAAGGTCAAGAAAATGACAGAAATGTCCACTCTCACCACTGTTGTTCAACATAGTACTGGAAGTCCTAGCATCAGCCATCAGGCAACAAAAAGAAATAAAAGGCATCTAAATTGGCAAGGAAGAAGTCAAACTTTTACTCTTCACAAACAACATGATACTCTATGTAGAAAACCCAAAAGACTCCACCAAAAAAAGATCGCTAGAACTGATTCATGAATTCAGCAAAGTTGCAGAATATAAAATCAATGTATAGAAATCTGTTGCACTTCTATACACCAATAATGAAGCAGCAGAAAGAGAAATCAAGGAATCCTATTTATAATTGCACCTAAAACGATACCTAAGAATAAAACTAACCAAAGAGTTAAAAGATCTGTATGCTGCAAATATAGAACACTTATGAAAAAAATTAAAGAAGACACAAAGAAATGGAAAAACATTCCATGCTCATGGATTAAAAGAACAAATATTGTTAAAATTTCCATACTACCATAGCATTCTATACATTCAATGCAATCCTGATCAAAATAACACCAACATTCTTCACAGTGCTAGAACAAACAATCCTAAAATTTCTATGGAATCAGAAAACACCCAAATTGTCAAAGGAATGTTGAAAAAGAAAAGCAAAGTGGTAAGCATCACAATCCCAGACCTCAAGCTGTATTACAAAACTATAATCATCAAGACAGCATGGTATTGGCACAAAAACAGACACACGGGTCAATAGAACAGAATAAAGAACCCAGAAATGGACTCACAACTATATGGTCAAGTAATCTTTGATAAATCAGGAAAGAATATCCAATGGTAAAAAGATAGTCTCTTTTTACAACAACAAATGTTGTTGGGAAAACTGGACAGCGACATGCAGAAGAATGAAACTGGACCACTTTCTTATATCATACACAAAAATAAACTGAAAATGGATGAAAGACCTAAATGTAAGACAGGAAACCATCAAAATCACAGAGGAGAATACAGGCAGCAACCTTTTTGACGTTGGCCACAGCAGCTTCTTACTAGATGTCTCAAGAAGCAAAGGAAACAAAAGCAAAAATGAACTATTGGGACCTCATCAAATTAAAAAGCTTCTGCACAGTGAAGGACACAGTCAACAAAACTAAAAGGAAACCTTTGGAATGGGAGGAGATATTTGCAAATGACTTTGGATAGAGGTCTAGTATCCAAAATCTATAAAGAACTCATCAAAATCAACACCCAAAAAATAAATAATTCAGTTAAGAAATGGGCAAAAGAAGGAACAGACATTTCTCCAAAGAAGATATATAAATGGCCAATTGACACATGAAAAATGCTCAAAATAAGGAAAATACAAATTAAAACCACAATGAGATGCCACCTCACACCTCACAGAATGGATAAAATTAACGATTCAGGAGACAACAGATATTGGCAAGAATGTGGAGAAAGGAGAACCCTCTTACACTGTTTGTGGGAATGCAAACTGGTACAGTCACTCTAAAAACAGTATGGAGGTTCTTTAAAAAGTTAGAAATAAAACTACCTTACAATCCAGCAATTGCACTATTGGGTTTTTATCCAAAGAATAAAAAAGTGCTGATTCAAAGGGGCATATGCACCCCAATAGTTATATCAGCATTATCAACAATAGCCAAATTATGGAAAGAGCCCAAATGTTCATTGAGTGATGGATAAAGAAGATGAGATAGATATATAATGGAATATTACTCAGCCATCAAAAAGAATGAAATCTTGCCATTTGCAACAACATGGTTGGAACTGGAGTGTATTATGCTAAGCAAAATAAGTTAGAGTGAGACAAATATATGATTTCACTTATCTGTGTAATCTAACAAAACAGATAAACATAGGGAAAGGGAAGGAAAAATAAGATAAAGAAAGAGAGGGGGCAAACCATAAGAGACTGTATAGTTAAGAGAACAAACTGAGGATAGCTGGAGAGGAAGTGGGTGGAGGAATGGGGTAAATGGGTGATGGGTACTAGAGTACACTTGTGATGAGCACTGCATGTTGTATGTAAGTGAAGAATTACTAAATTCTACCCCTGTAACCCCCTCAAAAAAGATAATAGTGTCAATCAAATCTGAGTAATGATGATATGATCATTACTATTATGAATCTCATAGTAACATATATAGCTCATACTGTGTGCCAGACAAGGCAAATATATGTATGTTTAATCTTCACAAGAAATCTGTAAGTTAGCTTCTCCTATTATCCCCATTTGACAGATGAGAAAACTGAAACACGGGAAGGTTAAATAATCTAGTGGAGTTAATAAATTGCCCAAGGTTGTGTGGAACTACACAGTGGTAGTCAGAATTTAGACCCAGACCATCTGGTCCCAAATTCCATGCTCTAAACCACTATACCAGTAAATCTCTAAATTTTTGGTCTCAGGACCTCATCACGCTTTGAAATTTATTGAGGATCCCCAAAAGCTTTGTTTTTGTGGGCTATTTATCTGTTAGTATTTACCATTTTAGAAATAAAAACCAAGAGATTTTTTAACAATAAAATTCATTTAAAATTAACCATAATAAACCCATTGAATTTTAACATAAATAAGAAGTTTTTAATGAAGTATATTTTCCAAAGGAAAAAATGAGAATAATAATCAGTGAGAAGAGTGTCAGTGTTTCACATTTTTAAAATCCATAAATGTCTGGCTTAATAAAAAAAAAACACTGGATTCTAATACCTGCTTACACATTTAATCTGTTGAGATATGTTGTTTTAGTTGATATATATGAAGACAATCTGGCCTTACACAATATGTAGTCGGAAAAGGATCAGAATTTTATCATAAGCCTTTTCAAATAATTGTGGATATTGTTCTTTAATATTAAAAACTGAAATGTTGTAGTTTCTTAAAGGACATTTATAGTGTGGAATATGAAACCGTAACAATGAACTCTTCTTACTCAATTACATTAAAATCCATTGATATAACTCACATTTTGAATGAATCTTTTACCAAAGCATAATTTTGCAACATCACACATTAGTCATTTGGTTCACTGAGTAATGCAGATCTTTTAAATGTTGACACATTTTATTGTGCAATATTGAGAAATCATACTGTTAACATCACTACTGAACTCATCAGAAAAGTCATAAGTGTTGGAAAGATGTAAAGCTCAGAATGGCAAGTGAAGTTTTTCCAAAATTCTAAATTTTGCTCAAAAGTTTGAAATTTTTCATTGGCAACAAATATTGCCACTCATTCTCCTTGATGTGACAGACTCACTTGATTCATTTTTGAGAAAATATCTGCCAAGCACTCAATTCTGAATAAGCTTACGTTTTCTGTCATTTATTCTTTCATGTGAAGATGGTGCCCCAGGAACGAGGAACTCATCATACTTTCGTATTTAGTGGAAGTGCTCTGTGTATAATTCCCATTTCATTGAGCAGAATATTATAAAGTCATGTAACAAAGGGACACAGTTTCAGACAATTAACAATTATTTCTGCTTTATCCATAATATTCTTATAGAAAACTGAAACTGGGAATTTTCTTAAACGGTGATTTTGTGGTTGTAAAGATCACCAGGACATTTCGGTGTTACTGCCTTGATTCATGCTCAGCCATGAACAGTTTCAGCCACCACTACTTTTGCACAATTGGTAAAAATGTCAAAACAATGAAAAAGCAAATAAATTTTAGTGTTGTGATCAAAATAGTTTTGACCTTCCAGACCACCCAAAAAAGTTTTCTGAGATGACCAAGATTTTACAAACCACACTATGAAAAACACTGAGACACATTATACTCTCCATTAAAGTTAAGAAATGAACAGGCACAGTATATTTACAAAGACATTACAGAACAAAAGAAAGAAAATGTTATGGACTGAATGTGTGCCCCCCCCCACCCTAAATTCATGTGTTGAGACCCTTGTCCCCACTGTGATAGTATTTGAAGAAGGGGCCTTTGGAAGGTAATTGGGGTTAGATGAGGTCATGAGGGTGGAATCCTCATGGTGGAATTAGTGCCCTTATGAGAAGAGATACCAGAACATTCTCTCCAATGTGAGGACACAGTGAGAAAATGGTTATCTGTCAGCCATGAAGAGAGCTCTCACCAGAACCTCACCATGCCAACACCCTGATCTCAGACTTCCAACCTCCAGAACTATGAGAAAATCAGTTTCTGTTGTTTAGCCTCCCCAGTCTATCAAGTTTTGTTATGGCAGCTTGACCTGACTAAAACAAAAAGGAACAGAAAAAAATGGCAGATGAATATAGACTCATCAGAATTATGTTGCCAAATAGCACATCAAAACTATAATCAAACGCATTGTCATAAACTTAAAAAAAAGAAAAATTTAAGTTATGGCCTCTATAAAACAAGATCTCAAACCTGTGATTAAAAGGTTTAGGGAAAATATAGGAAGACCAAAAAAAAAAGATTTGAAACTCAAGAAAAAGAGGCAAAAGAACAAGACTAATCCTAGAAAGAAGTCCTTTCTAGAACAACATTAAGAAAAATACAATAAAACATGGAGAACACAGAACTGAGAAAAAAAAAGCAAACAAAATTAAAATGGATACAAAGCTTAAAAAGTTTAATTGATGCCTCCAAAGGAAATCATTAGGATAAAAGAGAAAAACAATTTTAAGATATATTTAAAGAAAATTTTCCCCAAGTCAAAGAAAATACATCTCTACAGATTGAAGGCATACACTCTGCCCAAGTAAACACTAAAATAGAAAGCAAACATTGAATCTAAAGCTACTGAGGACAAATTACTTATCTTTGCAATAAATAAACATTTAGGCAGCCAAGAAAATACAAAATCACCATAAGAGAGGAAATCTGGTTGGCCATGTAGCATCTTATCATTTCACATCATGTCTAGAAGATAATCAGTACAAGAAGGCAGTTGAGTACTCCACAAAAAAATTCAAGGCAAGAAAGCATTAAAAAGAAGTTTTATAACAAGACGTTCTGCCCTTGAAGAGTTAAGGTAACACAAATTCTGCATATTGTAAGAACACAGAGAGCAAAATTCTCATTAGTTCTTTCATTTTTTTTCCTTGATTAAAAAAAACAGGCAAAAATGATTTGAAGGGAAAAGGATTCAAGGTGAGCTTTAAATAGACTGAACAAGAGGACTTTGCCAAAGACAAATTATGGGTCTAGAACAATTTTACGGATAATAAGCCTCAACAATACAAAATTGAAATAATTATACAAAAGCCAAGAAAGGAAGTTGGAGAGAAGGGAGTAAAGATTATGTGAATACACTGCTTTCCAATTGTTTTACAGCTTGTAGTCAAAAAAGAGTATTTAAAACCAATAAATCAAGTAATAGAAATAAAAGTATAGATTTAAAGATATGAAAGCAAACATGGGGAAAAATAATATATTCAATTAAAATTGGTGGTGAAGGGAGGAGAGAGAGGAGGAAGAACTAAATATTGACAAATTTCATATTATTCAAAATAAGGAATAAATAAATTATGTGTGACAAAATAGAAAATTAAGCATACTAGATAATATTACATTTAATAAGGCAGCTGACAGAAAAAATATCTCTATCACAAAAAACCTCATCACAAAAAATGCACGAAAATATAAAAACAAAAGAAATCAAACAAGCTGATATACTGTATATCTGATAGCATTTTACTTCATTATTTTGAAAGATTTTATATATTTATTTGAGAGAGAGGACAAAAGCTGGAGGAAGGGCAGAGTGAGAAAGAGAAGCATACTTCCACCTGAGCAGGGAGCCCTCCTCAGGGTTCAGGCCCAGGGACCCACTTCCAGGATCCCTGGGATCATGACCTGAGTCGATGGCAGATGTTTAACCAACTATACCACCTAATAGCGTTTTAAATCAGTAGGAAAGAACTGGATTTAACATGGCAGGTCAAAGAGTAGTCATACAGAAAAAATTAAATTAGATCCTTACCTCGTAACCTACCCCCAAATGACATCTAATATAAGGAAGGTTTATGTATAAAAAATAATAGTACTAAAAACATGGGGATTTTTAAAATTATTTTCTTATTATTTTTATAATTTCTTATTATTTCTTATAAATTTTTCTTATTATTTCTTATCATTTTGGCTCAGGATGACCCAGCAGGGAAAAATTTGAGGGTATTAATGCACTGACCTCCCCCTCTCTGGTCCTCCCATCTCTGGCTAATGTTGCCCATTAGCTGAAACCAGATGGTGCCAGAGGGCAAAGGAGCAAGAAGGATACAATACTTTAGTGGCTAGAGAGTGGGTCAGAAGAGAAAAGTCTTCACCAAAAGTGCCCAGAATATAGAATGAGGAAAGGGTAGTCTCTTCAACAAATGGTGTTGGCTAAACTCTATATCACATACAAAAGAATGAAATTAAACCCTTCTCTTACACCCTAACAAAAAAACAACTCCAAGCAGATTAAAGACTTGAATGGAAGAACCAAAAATGTAAAACTCCTAGAAGAAAACATAGAGGAAAATTTCATAATATTGGTCTTGGCAGTGATTTCATGGATACAAAACTCAAAGCACAGGCAACAAAAACAAAAATAAACAAGTGCGTGTACAGCAAACGAGCAATCAACAGTGTGAAAAGGCAACCTACAGGATGGGAAAAAATGTGCAAACCATATATCTAAAAAGGGGTTAGTCTCCAAAATACATGAGAAACTCCAACTCAATGGAGGTTCTTAAAAATAGTTTCTCTAAATCCTATCTCAGATGGATAGAGGTTTCCAAGTGATTCCTTTTTTCTTTTCTTTTCTTTTCTTCTCTTTTTTTTTTTTTTTTTTGCAATTTCCACTAGCGCACCCAATCCAAATATTAAGCACACATTTAGTAAAGTGTTCAAAAGATTTTTGGTATTGACTTACCCATCCATGCTCCTTTCCCTTATTTATTCACATATTTTATGTGATATAGATATATATTTCATATGTGATATAGATGTTTCAAAACTTTTTGGGAAAAGAGTACATATACATAAATAAATATGAAAAATGAATTTCACTTTGTACGGACAGTTGTCTGTACACCATGTCAGCACAAACTCTGGAACCAGACCACCTGGGTTCAAATCCTAGCCCTGACACTTAGAATCTGTTATACCTTGGATCTGACATGTAAAATTCCTGGGTTTCTCTCCCCCCATCCCTAAACGGAAGTAAATAAATAATAGTGTTTCCCTAAGGTCACCGTGAAGAGTAAATTAGTTACTATACAGACACAGAACTGTACCTAGCATATTGTTAGTGCTATACAAATGTAACTTAGTATGTCACACTGTGCAGTACATGGCTTAGGTTTAAAAATGATGTCCAAGGAGTCCCACAGTTTCGGAAGAGCAGAAGGTTGGTGTAGAATAACAAATGATCTGCAATTCTAGGTACTGTAGACATTCTATAGCATGGCCCATTGTTTTACATGTTGGAAATCAAATCCTGAGGTCCCAAAGGATTCAATGGCTTGCCCAGATCACCATTCTTCTAGATGGCAGGACACATCAGTGAGGGTCCCCAGGTATTGACACAGCAGACTTACCATTATAAAAAACAGGAGTCTAGACTTTGGAAAGAATGCTGGATTCCCAGACCTAACCTTGTCACTCACTCAAGGGGTCATGGGCAAGTCTCTGGACTTCTCTAGGTCTCCATCTGGGGGTAAAAAAAGTGTCAAATCATCTTCCAAGGCCTCTTACATTTCTCACAACTTATGATTCTAGTCATTACAGTTCTCTTTGGGCTCATGCCTGTAACTAAACTGGAAACATTTGCAATGTGATAGAAACAGAGCTTCAAAAGTCAGAACAGAAGATTTAACGTTTCCTACATCCAGGCTTTGACCCTCCTCTGTACTCCTGCCCAGTCCTTCCCATGAAGAAATCCCTTTGAAGTCATTCTGACTCTGTTGATTAGGGAATCAGTTCTTCTAATCCACCAGACTTTGATCCCCACACAACCCAGATAGTTTCAAACAGATGAAACCACTGCTCCACAATCACCGACCATGGTCAAAAGTAGCCAGCAAAGATGCTGCCCCCAGCCAAGCCACTGATGCCTAGTGAAATGAGTGGTGAACCTCAGAAAGGTGGTCCAAGGCCACAGTCTTCGCTACTCTAAAGCCAAGTCATTAATTCATTCAGAAACTATTTATGGGTCCCATTTAAGTGGCAGGCATTGTGGTAGGCACTTAGGGAACTTACTATTTGGGGAGAATAGACAGCCATTACTCACAGAGTCACACCAAGGAAAGCGCAAGTACAAGTACAACTAGGACAAGTGCTTGGAAGAAAATAGGAAGTATGCACAGTGCCATGCAAGTAGCACGCAGTGCACGACTTTCAGTCACTCCTTTAAAAGTAGAGAAGTACTATCTGTATCACAGGGGATGGGTTTAGGACTGGAGGACTGAGGATGGGGAGTTGGCACTGCTCTAGGCAGAGGGAACAACATATGCAAAGGCCCCTGGAACTAGGTGACCAGCACACTGAGGTAGAGAGCACAACAGGACTCTGAGTCAGCTCATCATGTGTTTATCTAAAGATAACTCTAAGAAACAGCTTTCTCAGTTATACAGATGCTCAAGCCCCCCTCTGCCCCTCTTCCTGCACTTTATCCACCATATGAAAATAGCTACAGTGGTCTTGGTTCGATCTCTTACTTTGAAATTCATGGAGCAGTTACCAGAGATTTTCACCAAGGGCTATCCATGATGGTTCTTTCCAAATGCTCTTGCATTTTATACTACAAAACTACTTCGATGATGCAGTTACCATCATCATTAACCTAGAATAACACAATCATACTAACATGCATTTCCACAAATTGTTTTTTTTCCCCCAGATGGCATATTTTCCAGTAGAAATGACTTTGTGTATTACCTGCTGTTCATGAGTATCTCAGACCATATTGTGTCTGTTGGGAAGAATTTTCACCAGGGAAACCAACATTGCATTTTATTTCTTTTTCCAAAAATTAAAGACTTAAAGAGCAACAGAAGTAGTTCTTAAGTGAGTCATATATACATATATATTCTTAAGTGAGTCATATATTCATATACGTACATATGAATATATGGAAGACATTATATGTTCATTAGCAAACATGAAGAAAATCTTGGAAGGAACAATCACTCCCTAATTACATCAACATGAGAAAGTTGCTCCTGACACAATGATATATGGAGATGACTACTTCCTTTCTTCTCTATGATAAACATGTTTTCTTAGACTACGAATTGAAGTTACAGGGGGAATGTCACTAAACAAAGCCCAGGCTGTGATATCTTCCCTGGAAATAACAATCTGGTTGTGAATATCAACATCCTCTTTTAAAATTGGGAAATCAAAGATAAAGTAATGAAGAGATAATACTAAAGAACAGCAGTGTATTCTCAGGCTTATTTGTACAAAAATGTTGATGGCAGATAGACATAATAGTTCTTGAAAATTATAGGGTGTTAAAAACTGAACAATAATTATGATACAATGGCCTCCATTTTTAGTAAAGTCATGAAAATTAGTGTTATACCACTCAAGGTTCATTGGAGTAAGTGGTATGTTTGATTAAATGGGAGTGCATGAAATGACACATTTATAATCGTAAAAGAGTCTGGGAAACAAAGACCCAATTGTTAAGATCCAACTACACTCAGTACAATTTTAGTACTTTTCTTTTTCTTTTTGTATATTCTACTTATTTGGATAGTCACACTAGACACTAGAGTCCTTGGTTCACAATGAATTCTGCATTTCCACTATCGAACTTCCCAGGTGAGAAATTAAACATTTTAAGGAAGAATAAAAATGATGGTGTACATTAGAAATGTATAAGGTCAATAATTTAGAGATCATCTCTGCCATGTTACGGAAGATTCTCTACATACTAAGAATAAGAGGGGCATCTTGAGTTTCAGCCTAGCTTTGTGGAAAGTGGCAGAAATCATTTCATCTAAGTCTCAATATTTTCATCTGAAGAAAATTTTTATATGGTATTAAAATAAGCAAAAGATGCCCAAGACAATGGTAGATCTTTCTTTTCAATTTTCTGTCCCTGCAGAATAAAAGCCTTGAAGCGGGCACCAAGGTATATTTATTTTACTAAGAAGACAGGTGGTGGCCTGATAGGAGTCATTTAAGAGAGAGCCAAGTGGCAGGACCATCTCTGTGACTTATCTGGAGTGATCATGCCCTGTGCCAGGCACTGGGTCAAGAGCCTCTACCCACCTGAAAGGCTGGATAAGACATGCAGACTCAGGAGTCAGACTGCCTCTCTGGGATGGTGACATTTAGCAAATACCTCTCTAAACTTGACTTCCCTCAACTGTAAAGTAAGAAGCATAATAGTTCCCTCTGCATATGCATTTTGTGAAACATACAATTAGAAAAATCACAGTAAAAATCTTAAATCTGGATACATGGTAAATAGTAAATGTTCATTTCTATTTCTATCTCCTTTAAATCTCACATGATTCAGGCTGAAGGTTCGGATTCCTGATGTGCAGGGAAGGAAAAGAGGACTGAGATTCATTCTTTGCTGGACCAGGGAAATACATTTAGATCCCAAAGCAGGGATCAAAAAGAGCCACCGAAATCATCCAGGGGAGGTTAAGCATTTTAGTTTCAGGAAAATGAGCCCCTCTGGGGAAGAACCATCCCCAGGGCTCACTCAGAGCACAAGCACTGAAAACAAGGCTCTGAAAAGTCACTAAAGGCTGGCCCACTCACAGCTCCCAGACAGAGACACTAGGTTTTCAAGACTGAGCTGGACCTGAGGATGAGGTGATCTGAGCCATTGGAAAATTTGGGGACCCAAGTTGGGAGTCTCAAAAGTCAGAGGGTTGTGCTGTCGCAGGGACCGAGTGACTCGGGAATGTATTTGGAGCATGTAGGTAAATCGCAGGCTTTGGGGTGAGCAGGTCTTGAGGTCAAATCCTAGCTTTGCTTCTTAAGTGATTATGGGGTTCCTCCAACTTCCTTAAGCTTTTCCAAAATCAACTCTTCATCCATAATGAGGGGATAAATAATTCTGACCACCTAGAGTTCTGTGAAGATTAAATAAGTTGATGTATTTAAAGGGTCTTATAACTCATATACACTTGAAAGTATTAAGTTCCTATTATTTTGGTTCCTTCAAATCTTTCTTCTCTCTTTACCATCTTTAGCCCCTGTCTTTGGTGGAGTCCTTGGAGCGGCCAATGGACAGTGTTGAGCATGAATGAAATAACTTGTTAATCTTGCACCTAACCGTCTCTCTAGAAATAAACTCAGGAAAAGCCTGTAAGAATGCTTTCCTAAGTTCCTTTTCTTGGATACTCTGAACCGAAAAAGGAAGGGCTAGAACATATTACTTCAGATCCCATATCCTAATGCTTAAGTATCTTCTCCAACAACTACGAATAAAGACTATATTATAGTGTCATTTGAATTTGCCTAAAAACAAAGAGAAACTTTTGCAATACCAAAACTGTAAAGTTGAAAGGAATTGCAAGGTTCATTAGTTTTTCAGAGAAAAGGAGAAAGAAAACACGTCCCAAGTTCTCTGATGGTAGCCCACTGTGGAAAGAAATGCAATTTATAAAAAGGCAACTTTAATCATAATATAACAAAGTCTGACCTTTAAAAGAAAGAACTGAATAATCAGTCTGGAAAGTAATTTTTAGGAATAAATTCTCTTTGATTTGCGGGCCAGGCAAATTCTAGTCTGGGCTTATCTCAACAGAGCAACACTGAAGCTGCTTTTGAAGCACTGGGGATTGCTGATCTTCCACAGCGAGGCAGAGGGATCTGCTTCTTCAGTGCGGTACAGAGCACATGCTTACAAGACAACGTGAGACACAACTGCAAGACCAGGAACTGCAGATGCGGAAAAGCACCACAATCCCTGTGTTACTGGCAAATCTCAAATTCTGGCCTTCAAAGACTTCTTCTTTCTGTGATGTGGGGAGTTGGGTTGGATCGTATTGAGATGCCTGGAAGACACCAATTCCCAGTGAAAAGCACAAAGGGCTCCATGGGAGAATTGTGGGCATTGGCTTAGACCAACGTTGTCCCAGGCTGGAAAACTTGGCCCAAGAGCTGCCTAATGTTGTCACATCCAGGAAGAGCCATCCTGCCTGCTTCAAACTTCTTTATTTATTTATTTATTTTAGTTCTCAAGCTGCCTTTCCCTCACAACCTCATTTCCCTCAGCAGACAACCAAAGCCGGTGATTACCAGACAAGACATAATAGTGGGAGATGTGAAAGGGCTGAGTTCAGGGAATTTCATCTCCTTGAAATGCATATGTATTTAAGAAGCATGCTAACTTTATTTCACAAGGAAATTCAAAAAATTTAAACGAAAATATACTTCAAAGGACTGTCTGCTCCGTCCTTGATAACCCAACCACGACCCTGGCTGGCCAAGAGAAACCAAACCCAGAGAAGGAGGGCTTCCCACAGGGGCAAGAGCAGAAGAAGTGCTGAATTTGGAGTTGAACCATTAGCAGTGAAGGCTCCAAGTCATGAGCTCTGAAACACGACTCAGGGTTGCCACCTGCCTTACGGTTTTGGGTTGAATTGTGTCCTCCACCCAAATTCACATGTTGAAGCCTTACTCCCCACTATCTCAGAATGTGACCTTATTGAAAAATAGAGTCATTGCAGGTAAAATTAGTTAAAATGAAATCCTAATCCAGTATGATTGATGTCTTCATAAAGGGGGGAAATTTGGAGACAGACAGACAGACACACACACACACACAGGAGAAGGTCACGTGAACATAAAGACAGAGAGCGAGGTGGTGGTGCAGAAGTCAAGGAATGCCAAAGATGGCCAGGAAACCACCAGAAGGTACAGAACCGATCTCCACTCATAGCCTCAGGATGAACCAACCCTGCCAACACCTTAGCCTTGGTCTCTTAGCTTCCAAAGCTGGGCGGTCACAGTTGTTTAACCCATCCAGTTTGTTATGAACAGCCCTGGAAAACTCATATATATATGTCACACGCCTGATGGAGTTGTAACGAGGTTCACCACTTTATTCATTAAATAAGCATTTCTGAGTGTGTCTGTCACTGAGACGGACTCTGTGTGTGCACAGAGGATGAGGCCACAGAGCCCGCCCTCTGGGACTGTGCAGTGACATACTGTAGCACCAGTCAGATGTGGCTCTGGAGCACGCGACGTGCTGTGGCCTATAAAGTATATACCAGATATCAAAGAGTGTATTGCAAGAAGGTGAAATATCTTATTCATGCATTTTATAGTAGTTACGTGTTGTAATGATAATAGCTTAAATATTTCAGTTAAAGTTTATGATTAAAATTATTTTCTCCTCTTTCTTTCAAATTTTTTAATTTGACTGCTAGAAAATTTTAAATTACACCTGTGGCCAGCAATATTGATCTACGGAACAGCATCGCTCCAGAAGCTGTAGATCAGGAAAAGGAAGACACAGAAGTAAAGAATGGCCATGTGTCACGGCTATAGTGGTTTATCACAAGTCTGTAGGAGCCTGGAAGAAGGAACTACATCCACAAAGAAGGGAGGATTTGACATAGGAGTAGGGCATTCTAAAGCCCAGAGTCTGTTTGTGGAATTACAAAGAATGCTACAGGCTCCCAAACAGCCTCCTGTGAAGGAGTGAGAAGCAAAAATGAAAACCCCCAAAGAGCAGCATTGACTGAACACTCACGAGATGCCTGATCTGGGCCAAATACTCCACGTATATTCACTCGTTTACTTTCCATTGCAGTTCTGTCAGTCAGACACCTGTTCTTCTCACTTCACAGATGAGGAAATTGAGATGTCAAATTCTTGGCCTGAGATGTTAAGTTCTTTGCCCAGGGCAACACAGAGAAAGGTTTAAACTTGAGCCTGGAACAACAGGTGAGAACCAGCTTGTGAAGGACCTTGTTTATCACACCAACATATAAAGTTAAGTAAGGAGTGGGGGGAGGGAATGAGGACAGTAATTAGTTTCTCTTGTAAGGCAATGAAGCCATGGAAAGATTGTAAGTAAAACTCTGGCATAATCAAATTTGAGTTTTAGAACAACAGGAGCTCTGGGCATGAAGAATGGTGGGGCTGGAGGTTCTGCGTTCAGATAAGAAGACATTCTCTCTCCTTGCCCAGAAATAGAAGAGTAATCCAGAGAACTTCCTGTTACTATGGCCTTTGAGGGCTCTCAGGAGCCCTTTGCAGACAAAAGATGAATGCCACAAGTCCAGAGTGATCTGAGGGCACAGAGCTGGTCTGACTGAAACCAAATTGTGGATGACACAGGGCTCCTTCCCCCCTTCTTCAGGAGCCGCTGTTCTTTGACACTTCCGGCCGTGGGAAAGGCTTGGGTCAGTGGCTGAATTGAAATAGCAGAAGAAATAAATAAGACTTCTGCCTCAGAGGTTTGTTCCTGGGAATGAGAGAGTGGACACATTTTACCTTCAGGTTCTGAGGCTTTCTGGCATCCCTAGAGTCACCCAGAATGACTCTTTCCTCCAATTCTGAGACTGCCTAATGTGTGGGATGCCTCAGTCTTTTCCCTTCAAGAGTCATAGAGAAGAAATGACTCTAAAGAAACTATGATTTTGATTCTTTAAAATACAATTTCTCATAAAATAGCACTTGGAATCTGATGACTCAAAGCTCACACCTGTTGCAATTCTGAGCCTAAAAGTGAGGCAACTTTAGATAAGAGGGCTCTTCTCCAAAATGTGATCTCAAGAGCTATTTCTAGAAGGTCACTGGTAGACCTCACATGCCCTCTTTTGGTTTTATGAAACATGTGGTATAGTGAAAAGTGTCCAGTGTTTGCTATTTCATGGGCCTGAAAAAAATACAGTGAGAAAAAGGATATGATATAACTCAGGACTGCTATTTTGAGATGCTATTTATTTGTGAAAGAAGTTTCTACCCTGATAGAAAAATTATCACCTTCTGGGAGATCATTATGCAAAGGCAAATTCTTCTTGGCTGATGGATTGCAAAAAGGAGCCTCTTCCTTGGGAACAGCATGGGCTGGACCCAGGGCTGCCCATGTGGTCTCTCTATCATGTCCTCTTGGGCAGGGCACAAGCTCCATTCTGTGAGCAGAGACCCTCCGAGTCTCATACCCCATCCATGCAGAGCTAACATGATGATCACACTGGTAGTGGAACACTGCAAATCATAAACACATTCATGGATCTGAAAAATAAAATGTGAAACTTTAAGTACAAACTAGGCCACTAAATATAATTGGTCATAACTGACTTGTTATGTAATCTTGATGAGTCACTGAGCTTTGTAAGGTGATCCACAAAATGTAGTGTCTTTGTAATGTAAGGGGAAAAAATGAGTAGCAAAGAGAAAATCTAATATTAAAGCTTAATGATCAGAAAATAATTTCAATTTCAATTATTTTAATAGCAATGTTTCTATAAGAAACAGGAAGAGTTTAGTTTTTGGAGGGAGTTACACTAATAAGATCAAAGAGCTATACTAACTGAAGGTAAAGATGTATATAAATGATGAGTAGAAAAGGAATTTTATTGCTTCCAAGGACTCTGAGTCCTAGAATTGCATTAACCATCTGTTGCTTAGTGGAGAACCCACTTTAATAAATAAAGAATAATGGCTTGAAACCAGCACATCAAAGCCTCAATTTCAGCTGTACCAGCTTCTGCTTATGCTGAAATTACACCATGAGTAGTAAATTGTTATTATAATATGTGGAAGCAGTTTTTCCCAAGCAGGCAAACACTTCCAATAACAACGTTATTCATCCTATTTATTTTGCTTATTAAAAATAAGCATAAAACTTGAGCTTTTCAAGCCCAAAACCACCAACTCCTAATTAGTTTTATCTAAATTAATGAGGTTTTACTGTACTAGTTTCTAAAAGAGCAGTACTAAATTCTAGGAGAAGCTGTTGCAATTAAAATGGAGAGAGGCTATAAGAATTAGGCAAAAGACTAAAATTAAAGGTCTAATTCCATCCTAAGCCCCCCAATTAAAATCTTCTTATACCCATAATAGCATTGGCATGAAGATAATCCAATTACAGACATAGCATTTATTATTAAGTTTTATTTTCTGTGTAAAATTGGAATCAGAAACACTAGTTCATATCTGTGATCAATCTTGGTTTTGGTTGATCCCAAATTCACATTAAAAGATAACCTTGGAATGGAGTCATTTCTTGGCTCTTTCTTGCAAGTGGGTGTTTCCTTAACCGTTTCTCTTAGTCTTTGCCCCCAAAGAACAAAAAATGTTCTGGAATGGCAACCAGCACCAATAATGACAGGTTTGAAATCAAGTAGGTCCTAACCAGCATCATGTTTTATCTCACAATACTCATAATAATTTTTTAAATGGCTCAACCTTGGTCTAATACATATGTTTAGATAAAGGGATGGAACATTTTTTTTTATTAAGAAAATAGTTGTTAAATGGCTTTATAGACATGGAAGTATTAATAATTATTGGTAATTTATTATGAAGGGCTTAAAAATGTGTAATACTTCAGTAATTTCATGTTCAGATCACCTCAATACCTTCTCAGAGTAGCCTCTAAGCTAAGGTGTTGAAAACTTAGTAGCAACTTAAAAATGTTTTTAAATGAAAGTCATAGGTCTGCTAAGCACAAACTGTTCAGATGGTTTTTTTAAATAACCAATTTTGGGTGCCTAAGCAAAACCCAAAATAATCTAACTAGGATATTCCAAAAGAAACATTCTCCCAAGATCTCTGTGAATGTCAGTTTTGGTCAAGTGTACAAGACTATGTGTGCCATGACTGTGTGTGCCATGCCAAGTGTGTAAGACTACTTAGGTTCATTTAAAAAAAAATCATAGTTTATTTGTGAATGTCCAATATATGATGGATTAGATTTTTCTTCCTCTTAGCAATTTGCTCCTTACCCATGCAATTGTTTTTCTTTCTAAGCTTGGGGTTTATGCACCATGCATTGTTCTCTTCTGGTAACTATTATCAGCTGGTACCTCTTCAAAAGGAGCAGTCAGAGTTCTTAAGTTGAACAATTGTGTCCCATAAAATTATTCTAAAAGCCAAATCTTGGTGTCTAAAAGAAAAGTTGCTTGAAGATCAATCAGAATTTGGCAATTAAGGGAACTTTCACCTTCACCCCAGTTCAGTTTAGGGTGTAACAGGGAGATGAGAAGATATATTGCACATTTTTTGGAAAGCTTAAGAAATAGTAAGCTATGATGAATTAAATTGTCATCATGTCCCATCTGACTGAAAAACAACAAGAGCAATTTAGGATAATCTGGTGGTTGACAATATTGTCAAAGTCTGCATCAGTGGGTCATGAACTACAACGTGATCATGGATTCGGAGCCCACATGCTCTTCCTGCTCAAATCAGAGATGCTCTGGAGTGGTGTCATGTAAACAAATATTAAAGTCGAAAAGGAAGGAAGGAAAGAGGGGGGAGAAAGTGGGAAAAGGCAAAAGAGACAACAAAGGAAAAACGTTTTCTGAAGTACAAATTTGGAGGAAGATCATTTATACTCATGTGCTTCCTGCTGTCAGAAAAATTAAAACGCCTTCCCCTAATACCCATCCTCTTTGTTTCCAACAACAGAAATAAACAGAAACAAGTGCAGGACAAGAATTCTGTAATCTACAACTAGAGATGAAATGTGACCAAAAGAGAGAAAATCCCCATCTTAATGACACTTACACCCCAGAGGCTTAAACAGGTACTGATATAATATATATACACACATATATATACATAATCATACAGGTAAAGATAGAACTGAAAATGCAGTGAATGATTAAAGAGAAATTATAGGGTGCTCTAGAATCCTGTAGCAGAAGGATGTGACTCAGAGTTTTAACATGTCCCGAGAAAAACAAAATAAACCATGCAACTTGGTTCTGTAGGGGTGGAAAGAGTATTTTGTCTACTGACCGCAGGCAATAAAATACTTAAGTAAAATCTCATGTTATGTTATTTGTGCTCAAATAAAACTTCCTGGGGGCGCCTGGGTGGTTCAGTGGGTTAAAGCCTCTGCCTTCGGCTCAGGTCATGATCTCAGGGTCCTGGGATCGAGCCCCACATTGGGCTCCCCGCTCAGTGGGCAGCCTGCTTCCTCCTCTCTCTCTGCCTGCCTCTCTGCCTACTTATAATCTCTGCCAAATAAATAAATAAATAATCTAAAAAAAAACCACAAACTTCCTGGGCCTTTGTTTTTAAAACTTTTTCTACTGCTATCAAAAATACTTGGAAACGAATAGCATATACATAGTTTATTTATAGTGGTGTAGAATGCTAATTTAAAATAAGCTAGAGGAGGGACTTCTGGGTGGCTCAGTCGGTTAAGGATCAGACTCTTGGTTTCAGCTCAGGTCATGATCTCAGGGCCGTGAGATCGAGTAGTACGTGGGGCTCCATGCTCAATAGAGTCTGTTTGAGATTCTCTCCCTCTGCCCCTCCCCTTACTCTCTCTCTCTTTCTCTCTCAAATAAATAAATAAAATCTTAAAATAAAATAAAATAAAATAAGCTAGAGGATTTAAGGAGAATGGAAATAAAAAAAATCCCAAAGAGGTGGATCTTCCCTAAACAGAGCAATAGCCATGGACCAGAAGTCAGAAGGTTCGAAGTCTCCATCAAATACATCCTAGCTGTGCTGCCTTTAGCCAACTTATGTGACCTCTCTGAATCTGAGTTTCTTCATCTCTAAAGTAACTGCCCAACCTTCTGGGGGGACATATGAGTTAACGTACATGAAAGTGCTTTGTGACCACCAGTGTGGAACATATAGTACAGAAAGGGAGAAAACAAAGCACTAAAAAACAAAATGCAAGTCTGAATCACCCCTCTGAGGGGAATTAATACTGCCTGTCCCCAAAGACTTCATTAGCTATTTGAAAGATGTCGTTGTGTATTTATCTTTAAATTGCTTACTAATCATCTCAAGCGAAAGCTCATGGCAATATTATCAGAGCCAATTACTTAGCATGTCACACTCAGTACCCCAAAAAAAATACCAGCAAATGCTTTCTGCGATAAATAACCATACGTGCCCTTGGGATTAGCTTTTACTGTGAGGGGAAAATGGTGTTGCTTTGAAATATACGCTGACTGGGTCCTTCCTTCTTTTCTTTCTTTTTTTTCTTTTTCTTTTTCCTCCCTCTTAGAAGCATATTCAAGGACAAGGAAGTGAAATTGAAACTGAGGAAAGGTCAATGAGGGAAAATCCTGTTTGAATGGAGGAGATAGGTGGTAATTCTTAATTGAGCGTCCCTCTTCAGTTAGGCTCTCATATTTTCACTTCAGAAGGCTTTGTGTTGGTTACTGAGTCCATGAAGGGCACTGCTCAAGACGCAGGGGCTCCACGGCCGCCTGCCTTGCTAGATTAATGGGGCTGTTCTGAGAAATCATGGCCAGCAGGAAACATTTTTAACCAGTGCTGTCAGAGGGAATCACTCCGTGTTTACCTTCCAGGATTTCGGCACAGGTTCTCTCAAGATGGAACGCAAGATTTTATAGATAGTGATCACTTGCAAAGCGTTCCGGAAGACTCTCCTCAGAAATAAGTCCACCACACTGCAAAACTATTTCAATGGCTGACATGATACCATCTCAGTGAATTAAATATATATCGAGGACTGGAAAATAAAACAAGATTTATTTAAACACAATCAAGGAATGGGTTATTTATGACCCAGCAGGAATGTTTTTTAGGAGGAATTCCTTCTTTACTCAATCTGATCTATTCTGTCCTTCAGCTTTTCATTACTTAAAAAAGGAAAGACATATGAAGTATGAAAGTCCTCAGCTTTATTAATGCAAACATATTTTTTATTAAAGAATGAATGCATTTATGCTAAAGAATAGTTTACATGTGTTGTAGAGCAGCAAGCAATATCTCCAAGAGGTGAGTTCTTCTCAATACGACTCCATGCTCATTCTACATGCCTTAAAACTGGACCCACACACGGGGGCACACGTACACACACACAAATGCATACAAGAACACGCAGATACACAGACCAAAACGCTGACACCATTACTCTCTGTATTCGATGAGCTCTCATTTAAGGCTTCTGTAAGGTGCCCCAGTGCCCCTAACATTACTGGGATTAAAAACAGACTTCAATCAAGGAGCAGAATTACCTGGAAAACTAGCCATCTGCTCCCAGCCTTAAATGTATGTATTTGAACCAACACTTTCAATTTCATTCAGTGTTGACCCTCTGTTGATGATTTCTAAAGATCCATGAAACTGAGACAGCTCAGGCTCTCTTAGTGATATTTCTCATTAGAAACAGTGGACAAACTGGCAACTCTGCCCCTAAGATATCACCAATTGTAAGATAATGGGGTCAGATTTCCCTTTGGGACACAGTTTCTCTAGACAAGCCAGGTGTATATAGCACATTCCCTATTTGAGTACAATGTTGAGTGATGGGGCAAGGCTTCCTTGGTAATGCCCGATCAGATCTGAAGCTTGCCATGAAGGATTCATCAGACAGGACCATCAACTAAATAAGTTACCATAAATCAGAATTGATCAAAGGACAGCCTACATGGAGTTTGCTCACTTGCTGATAACTTGTTCCCTTTTTCCAAGGTTTCTGTGGTTGTGGTGTTTGTTTGAAACTCCTACTTTGATTGTTTATTTCATCTGCTTGGTTATTTTCTTCCCTTTTTGTGTCCTACAGTATATGCTGAGAATCCATCCCTTACGGACGTTGGCTGGGTTGGAAGGAGAAGAGGGTGGATCAGGAGGGATGAGGAAAGCAGCTATTAGTAGTCGCAAGTATTCTAAGAAAATAGATGAAGTGAATACAATAAGAGGGTACTACTTGATATATTTACGTAAATAAAAGCATTATCTTTAACTGTGAATTAACTGCCAACTATCAGGTTGTTAGTTGTAAAGCTCAATAAAGGCTGTGCTGATTTGCTTACTGAGGAGAGAATCTGAAACATGCCAGGGAGGGGGGCTCTCAGGATGTGCCCGAGGTGTTCCTTAGCTCTGCGGCCTCCATACCTGCACCTGCACCACCAGCCCCCTACCCCCTGCCCACACACACACCCTCTCCCCATGCCTAGGGCTCCTACAGGTGCATCTAACATTCTTGTTGGATTTCATAAGGCAAACTGGAATGGTCCATCAAATAACAGCCGCAGTGTATTTGCCTGAGAGTGGTGATAACTGGCATGGGGTCTCCTACAGGGAGGCATGGGGAAATGAGGGGGGTGGGGAAAGAAGAGAGTCTAGAACTTTCCTCCCCATCCGCACGCCCACCCTCCTCACAGTCACAGCAGCAGCAGATTTCAATGTAATGTAATTACTTTAATAATACATTTCTTTAGATTTAGAATTGCTCTTCTGAATTTAAAAAGCTTGGTCGGCCAATAGTTTGGCAGTCTTTTCTTCCCAAATTTGAATCATTGAGTATTCATCTATCATCTTAAATTCCTTGACCAATGCTGCCTTGCTGAAGCATCCTAAGTCCATTCAGCCATCATCAGATTCCAATTCCTGGGAAACTTCTTCCGATGAGCTGTTCCTATGGATCCGACCATCGCTCTTCATACTGTGGAAAGTCTTCTTGAAGGCCTCCATCATGGCATGGGCCAGCTTCTTGGCCTCGAGCTTGCTCTCACACTCTACAGCATGGCAGTCCATCTGGTAGGACAGGTCATCATTGATCTCCCTGTAAACCCAGGCGAAGATGTTGGGGCTCACGTTGTGGTCGGCGGTGCAGTAGGCGATGCGCGCCACCTGGAAGGTATCCATGTGGACCGTGGCCTCCCCTTTGTGGTCGAGGTGATGAAGCCACACTTGGAATGGTCGGATTTCCAGAAGGGCATTGGCTGGAAAGACATCATCTCGGGCTAGCGTGTGCTTCTTCCAGAGCTCAATGACTGGCTTCTCTGTGCAGCCTGACAGAAACTGCATGCCCGTGGTGGGGACTTTACCCAGATAGGTAACCTGCAGAGAGAAGAGAAGAAGAAAAAGGGAAAGGTCAATATTAGGCTCTTCATTCTAGTTGTTCACTTAGATTTTCTCAGACAGTCACACTGTCAGTCTGGGCAGGTGGAGAGACATCTTTCCAGCTCCCTAAAAAACAAACGAAGGAACAAACAAAAACTGTCATCAGAATTTCTACCTTTTCTCCTTCACCAGTGCTACTGAAATGCCTTAAGTAGGGTTGGATTTTTTAAAAACCTAATTTCTAGAGACCCACTCTCCCTCTCCTCTTCCTATCCCCTTTTAAAATTCAAATTAAAGTAACAATATGATCTTTTTACATAATTTGGCATTTCTTTAAAATCATAAAGCCACTTGAAGTTTACTTTCAACCAAACACATGCAGAATTTAATGATAGGAGGAAGTCAAAAAGATGACGCATCTGAAAAAAAAACTTTATGAAACTTGTCTCGTTATCTCTTTACAATTCTCTCACAGTGTTTGATTTCACTTAAGCTTTTGCTTCTAGCAAACGCCAAGGACACAAAAACTGTTCTATTTACATTATGGCTTAAGACATGATTGTTTTCCCCAAGCCCCCACGACCAGCAAGATAATTTTTTAAATATAGCAATGTTCAGTTGTTTTTCAGCCTAAAGAAGTTTTAAACTGATGGGCATCTGGTTATAGTGATAACAAGTGAAAGATCCACAGATGGGTTTACACTGGAATGTTGGCTTATCGAATAGCTAGATGGGCAGTATGAAAACAAAGACAAATAATTCCAAGTGATTCAAATAGTGTCCTTTATTTTTTTTTTAAGATGTTATTTATTTATTTGAGAAACAGAGTACATGCAGATGCACATGAGCCGCAGGGAGGGGTAGGCGGAAAAGGAGAAGCAGACACTCTGCTGAGAGGGAGCCCCGGGCAGGGCTCCATCCCAGCAGCCCACCCTCCACCATGACCTAAGCCAAAGGCAGAGGCTTAACCCACTGAGCACCTAGGTACCCCTCAAATAGTGTCTTTTAAAACACTTGTTTATTATCATACTAAGAAGGGATTTTCATTCTCTCTCTCTTTTTTTTTTTTTTTCATTCATCAAAATTCATGGAACTGCCGCCGTTGGAAAACTGGCATTCCAGAAATGCGTAAAACTGAAGAAATCATTAAGAAATAACATGAGATAGTATATAATTGGGCTCAAAATCAGTGACGCAGGCGTCACAGATTTCTCAATCTGAGAAAGACAAGATCAGTAAAAGGTCCATGGAAATGATGAGAAAGGAGATTTGGGAACAATGATTCCAATCAATGGCTGTGTTTCGTGGACTATAAAGGTCACACACAAAAAGATGCAGAACACAGAAGTTAAGTACTATTGCATTCTTTCATGGTTGGTTTATCTCTCAAACCTGAGTTAATTGGACAGTCCCTTTAAAATATAACTTCTTTGTAAAGAGGCACAGTGCTGCACATTCTAGGAATACTAATCGGGAACCTAGTATGCACAATGACAAAGTGCGGGGGGGATGGAGAAGGGGGAGGGGGAAGATGGGGAGGTCCAAAGTCAATAGGAAGGAGGTCATTGGTATTTGCTCACAGCACACACAGTCTTTGAAGAAGGCAAAGTCGAGATTTACATCTTCGTTCTACCGTTCACAAGGTGGGTGTTTCTGGGCCAAGCGCTAACTCTCTACCATAATATAAGGCAGACCGTGAAAAGGGCAGGTGAGGGATACAGGCCAAGTACGCAAGGATTCAGAGGAAGAAGTGATGGCATCCTGCTGATGGAAGGCCTCAGGGGAGAGAGTCACTGGATTTCAAGACATGGGGTCTCAAAAGCCAGGTGGGAGAAGCATGTGAATGTAGTGAGAGGAGGCAACAGTAGGGAAAGGGGTTGCAGTGGGGAAAGGCCTTCTCCCTACAACTTGGGCAAATAGGCCACATGGGCCTGACCAGACTGGAGGCAGAGACAGAGGGCAGCCCTGGAGAAGAGACAGGAGGTAAGCTGCCACTGGATGAAGGCAGGCTGAACTCTGGGAGACGGTCCTGCATGCAGTCTGGGGAGTAGGGACCTCCCTGCTCTGGAGAGAATGCCATGGAAAGTCTACAGTCCCAGTAGTGCCTGGATCTGAGCAAGGCTGTGAACTTGGAAGACTTGTCCGATGCCAGGAAGAATAGATGGGAAAGGCTGGGCAGTAGCAGGATGCTCAGACGGCAGAGCCAGGAGGCAAGAGGGCCCAGAATGGGAGTGGAGGTGACAGGAAAAGACAGATGGAGTCTGATGGGATGACATCACAGAGATGGGACGGACAACACGTTCCAGGAGACAGAAGGGCGAAATGACACAGAGCAGCAAGTGCCTCACCTCCACAAGGAGAGCCACGGGTTGGATAGCTCCTATCACTCCGTGTTGGAGTAAATGTACAATAAGGAGTTCCTGATTTATATACTTGCTGCAAATGTGCTTTCTGTATAGGGTACCGTATGATACCTTTTATTCTTTTTTAACAGTTTTATTACTCTTTTATTGAGGTGAAATTCACATCACATAAAATTAACCATCTTAAAGTGGGTGATTCAGTGTCATTGAGTAGTCAAAATGTGGTACAACTCTCAGCTCTGTCCAGTTCCAAAAGATTTCCACCACCCCCAAGGGTGACGTCACACCCATGAAACTGTCATTCTCCGTCGTCCCCTCTCCCCAGCCCCCATCCACCTCCAATCTGCTTTCTGTCTGTATGGATTTACTATTCTGGATTTTCGTACAATATGCAATACTTTGCGTCTGGCTTCTTTCACAGAGCAAAGTGTTTTCAAGGTTCATCCAAGTGGTACCATGTAGCAATAGCTCATTCCTTTCTAGGACATCTTTACTTTTAGAAATTCAAAAGAAAATGGGGAAACTAGCTTCAATGCTTGAAGTAAAAGTGCATTCCTTCTTACTATCCACTGAAACTAGAAATAACCATGTTTATATTTGATAGAAACAGCCTTCAGATGGAGGAAATATCCTTCAATTTGCTCTAGGCTCACACACACACAAATACACAGACACACACAGTTTTTAAAATTGAAAAGTTATCCCGCCTATGCCTTTTAACATGATATAATTAAGGGATGAGCTTAAAGAACTTTATTAGAAGTTGTAGATAATTCTTTCCGATCGAAAGCAATTTCATAGTAGTAAATATGTGTAACTCAGAAAAAAGTATTCCTCTCTTATAAATATTTATGACTTGAAAACTGAAGATTTTAAGGAAATGAAGTTTTATTTTGGAAGTGTGCTTGAAAGAAGGATGGGGCAGAGATGAGTAGCCCAAAGAGCTTACTAAGATAATAACGAAAGCTACTTTTAATATGTCGACACATATAAAAACAATTTTAAAGCTCTGAGGTAGAACAGCGGACATAGATGTAACCTCTGGATATTAAAGTTATTAGGAAAGGAATTTTCATTCAGTGGCCCAGTTTCACCAAGGTTACCTGGATGGCACAGTACACATCGAGCATGAGGTCCTAAATTGTCATTTATGTATATCACGGCCAAATCAAGCCACATGATGCTGAATAAGTAGTACCTAATGTTTGTGCCACACTTTAGACAAAAGGCTCTTTGTGTTTACCAGCTTCACTGACAACCCTGTGGATTCGTGGATCAGGATGGAATATGATTCCTGCTAGCCCACTTTCAGAGATAAGAACCCTAGACCAGGTGGTAGCACTAGGGCTTGACCTTCGTCCTGCAAGGTGCTGGGCTTTCTGGAACATTCTGACAATTTGTGAGGAAGACTGCATGGAAGAGTCACCCTAAAAAGATACCTGTTGAATTCCTGAGCCACTTTGCTTTTAGATGAGAACTGTTTCCATTGGAGTCCACTTACTAGCCACTTGTTCATTTCCCCCATCTTTTGGCTATGAGAGAGATTTTGGATTTCTGTGAGCATCCTAGATGCAGTGAGTCCTCCCAAAGAGTGGACAGCATTCTTTCATGGGGTGCTTTCATAAATGACAGTCTCTTCCATGCCATTAGGGGTCTAGGCCTTGATTTATAATTTTATTCCTTGTTGTATAATTGCAGAAAGTAAGACTCAGAAACCCTCTAAAATTTCCAGGTAAAATGGAGCATAAATAACAAAACTATATATATATACACATATATGTATATGTACATATATGTATATATAATTTTGTATAATTATATATTTATATTTATAAATAGTAAAAATATAATTATGTATAATTATATATTTATATTTATAAATATTAAAATAGTTATAATATATATTTAATATCCATTTAAAATATGTTTCCTAAAACTCAAGAGAATATAATCTACTTAAAACAAAATTAAAGAAAACAAACTGTTTCATCTCAAGAACTGCAGACCTTTGGCATCTTTCCAAAAGTTTTCTGTGAAAAGAGAAGCATAAACATGTTCTACCAGTACTAATCCTGAATATTCCATTAGCTTCGTCTTACAAAGTACTACTCAGCCTGCAGAGGGAGGAGAGCTAAAAGTGGATTAAGGGATGACTCCTCTCCATTGTGATATTGACAGGGGCAGCCAAGCACACCACATGTTCACTGGGGCTTCCACAATTTATGTCTGCTCTCAATTGGGATTTTCCATGGAGACTACAGAGGCTGCAGTGGACGGACAAGCCCTTTGTACAAGCACAGAATTAGCAAACATGCCAGAAAATGGCCAATTATCTAGATATGCATCTCCAGCCCTGCTGCTTGGTAGGACCAGGGTCTGCTCCCCTCAGGCCTTGGTAAGCCTCTCGGCTGAGTCTCCTCTATAATTAAATGAGCTAACCCTGTCCAAACCCTTCTAGACAGTCCCAGTAATGAACTGTTCTCTGGTTCCACAGGATCTAGTCAACATAAAACATGAGCTAGAGGGACTAAACTGATGGGTGAACCTTGGGAAGTCAATGGAACCTCTGTTTTGTTGCCTTTGTGGAATTGATGATGTCAGAAATCCCAGGAGATAACAAAAATACAAAGAAACAACACTAAGTTGGCATTTCTTAAAGAGATATGGAAAAAGAATGATCTGAATGGATTTTCCCGAAAAATGCAAGGGAAAATGATGACATGATGTTCCAAGATAGCTTCCCCTCAGAATGACCCCTTTAAATCAGCCCTGTTATCATCCATAATGGCCTGTGTTCTGGAATCCTCCCTTTGTGCACTTTCCCCTCATAAGTCAACTATCTACTACTTGCCTGCGCATTTACTAACCCTCCCGTTAAGTTCTCCAGAGTCTACCATTAACCCATGCTGTTGACTCTAAGTCATTGGAAACAACAGCAACAACTCTTCAGGCTTTAATAAAAAAGTGCAAATTTTTCTCTTTAATTTTTGATATATAGTGTAATAAAAATATACCTATGGCTCTGTTCTCAAGGGAAAACTTAAATTAAAAAACACATCAACTGTCTCAAAATTCCAAAGCTTCATTATGCTGTGCATTCAGCCATTTCCTCTACTGACACAAGGCCACAGGATCCATGTGTGTCAATAAACAGAAACCCCCAAATACAGCGTGTTATCTCTGTAGCCTTCCATGTCAACGCTGTGGCAGGGATTTACTCTCTCCATAGAGAGAGATGGCTTCTTGCCACAACCTTCCTTGGGCGGGAGAATTTCTTTCACAACCCTCTGTGGGCACTTCCTCTCTGGGAGTAAAAACACAGGACTCAATGTGTGAGGCAGCTTCAAGAGGTTCTGCCACCAACATAGGTCCGGTGAAGAAGAATCTTGTTATTCCTGCCCATCTATGAAAGAGATGAATGTTTTCTGCATGAATAAGTCCCTTCTGAGCTTCATCCTTATGGGATGCAATCTTCCAGAGCTACAGAATTGACGAGAAACCTTGAGTCACTAAACTGGTCACTAAATGCCCAAAATGGTAGAAAGATTTTTTTAAATTTTTTTATTTTTCGCCTCCCAGGATGTAGGAACAAAGGGACTCCAAAGATGACAGGAAGAGTCTTCCGGAGGAGTAAAAACCAGCTGGAAATATGTAGTAAATACTAACATCTTTTCTATGGTTGCAGGAACAGGCATTGGGCAAGAAACTTATTAAGAATGAATCATTCAGAGAGAAATAAACAAGCAGAGCAAAAAACATGAAAGTTTTTCCCCATGTGTCATTCAATGGCATACTCTGATGCCTCAGACACAGATGGTTGCAATGTGTGTGAATGGGCTTTGCCCAATCCCGACTGAAAAAATTATTGGTGAATATTCATGGCGTGTGAAAATCCATAGAGGCCACGAAGCTGAGGGGCCCGCCAGAGCATCTGCCACATTCCAGTGCCAGTCAGAGAGACTAGTGTCCTCAGAAGCTCTCCTTCCCACTCAGGACTTTTCCAACAGCTCAGCCAGCTCTCCATTCATGAATCACCATTCTTTCTTCATCTGTGGCAAAACAAACTCTGGTTGCCTGACATGGAGCCTTCTGGTCAACCAAGCCAGCACCATTCCTTCCTCTTGGTGGCCAGTCAATATTGCATTCTGGCCTGAAAACCCCTTGTTTAGGACCCTGACCCATCTCATCCTAGACTGGACAGTGGGATGGAGAGGCTAATGACAGGGACCCTGAAATAAAGAGGTGGGACAGAATGGATGATCACATAAGAATCGAAGCACCTGATTTCTTGGAGATCTTAGACCTTCCAAGCTGGACAAACCCAACTGTACAGCCACATGAGCCCAGCTTTGGTTCAGTTTACTGTGAGGCTTCTACAGGATGCCATATCCAGATCAAAGCTTCTCCAGACGCCTTTCTTGGGATATAAAAATCCTTAGTGTTCTTTCATTGTCTGTAAGAGACTTCCTGTCCTCAGCTGACATAAATTAACATGATATGAACTCAAGAAGGAGAATACTTGACTGGGAATACTAATACCCTTTGGGTTACAAGGCAGAAGATAAGAAAAAGAAGAGTCAACCCCGAGCCAACAGTAGAGTCAAGCTCTTCTCCTCTGACATTAATTCCTATTGCACTTTGTGGAGAAAGGTGTTAGAACATTGAGATTCACAATTCCAGATTGAATTGTCTCCTTCCTTGCTCGCCACAGAGAAGCAAGCAACCACTAGACACTCTGAAGAGTGGGGATGGATCCATATGCCAAGTACCTAACAATCCCCAATGCAAAGACAGACATAATGCTAATTATGACCTTGAACCTGTATTACATGTTGTAAGCCAGGAAGGAGGTATTAAAGAATAAATGCTGTTCACAAGAAACCTATGAAGTCATTGAGAGAGAAAAAAAAAGTAATAAGCTTTGGGCTTGAAAATTAATTTTTTTAAATTAAATTTCTTAATGGCACATTCATTTGATAAGTACGTATTGAGCACCTACTAGGAACTAGATATATTAGTGAGCAGAATCAATACTCCCTGCCCTCTTGGGACTTACGTTCCCAGTACACAGAAGAAGGTTACAGGACTCAGCATGATATGGGCAAGGCCGGCCTTAGCAAGAAGAACACACACATGCCTCTGAGCATTTTCAATGAATCTGGAAAACTTCTCTTAGGTTCAAAAAGGTCTTTCATACAGCACAGTGGAGACAAAAAAAAAATCCCCATTTAGAGTCCATTCCTTGGATCAAGCTGTGTCCCATGAAGGCTCATTATTTTTACATTCACTGTGGTTTGGGGTCCTGAGATGTTGCCTTGGTAGAAGGTCAGGCAGGAGAGAAGCATCAAGGGAGAACGGAAGGTGAGTAGGAGCTAGGAAGATATGGAGGTAGAAGACAAAGGCAGACTTTGCCTCCCGAAAAAAATGGCCTGGCAGTTAGAACACCATTGGTGACTTGACACTAGCCCTGGACAGAAGGGGTTCCTGGCCTCCCTTCACATCTGTGTCTTTACCCTCAGGATGTTCCAGGCACATCAAACCAATTTGCCTTTATTGAATTGTTGGAGTAAAATGATGCGTTGTTTTAGGCTACCTAGCATCTACTCTACTTTTCTTAGATTTCTCCATTCTTTATTTTGGAGATCCAAACAACAAATGTTCCCAGTGTTTAAACCCAAAGTATTGATAATTACATTGCAATAAATTCCTAATGATGCAAAGGTATATTATCAACATTCTCCATCTTCAGTGTTCAATGGGACCATTCATACCTGCCTAATACCACCCCTTTGTTGCAGAGATGATGATTCTGATAAGTCCTACATCACACAGCTGGTCCCTGAAAAAACAAGAGGTGGGACATGGTGCTTTTACCCCAAGGACCAGATTCTTCCCTCTATCCCAACCTTCCCTGAAGAGGATCTGGACCCTTTTTTTTTTTTTTTTTTGCCCCAGGGTACAGGTCTGTGAATCATCAGGCTTACACCTTTCACAGCACTCACCATAGCACAAACCTTCCCCAATGTCCATAACCCAGCCACTCTATCCCTACCCTCCCACCCTCCAGTAACCCTCAGTCTGTTTCATGAGATTAAGAGTCTCTTATGGTTTGTTTCCTTCCCAAAATCTTGCTATTTGCAAAAATGTGGATAGAACTAGAGGGTATTAAGCAAAATAAGTCAATCAGAGAACAACAATTATCATATGATATCTCTCATATGAGGAATGAAACAAGATGGGATTGGACCCTTTTTAAAATTTTTTTCTTTTTCATTCTTTTGTCATCTACCTTCTCTCTGGCCACTTCTTCAAGTGTCAACACTGAGACCTGGTCAGGAACATGGAAAGGTGACAGACCCTCTGCCAGGCCTTGTTTAACATTCAAAAAGCAATTTGCAATCAGTTAAACTGCCCTTAAACTGAGATGTGTTTGCATAACTCAGGGATTTAAACGATGATGCTAGCTAGCATCAATAATTGAAGGAAGGAGAAAAGAATGCATACTTAATATTCAGATATCCTATTCCTAAAGAATTTTGAAATGGTGTTTTACAAAGCAAACAATCCCTATTTCAAAGAACAATTCCAAAGAGCAAATATTAAGCATGTGCCGTGTTGGCCCCAACCCTGCCCTTGTGGGTGGTGTACCAACAAGCCAGATGGCATGTGATGTGGAATTGCTCTGGGAGCCACACGCATGGTGAGCATGGCTATACAGAGCCCTCAACAAAGGCAGGAGAGCCT
Source organism: Ailurus styani (assembly GCA_002007465.1). Lineage (NCBI taxonomy): Eukaryota > Metazoa > Chordata > Mammalia > Carnivora > Ailuridae > Ailurus > Ailurus styani. The sequence continues at coordinate 630,152 of LNAC01000115.1, forward strand.
CAAAGGCCAGCCTGAGAGGCCAGGGCTCAGCTCTCAGCAGACCTGGGAATCCCTTCTGTTTACCCTCTAGGGTCCTACTACTCAGCCCTTCGGACTTCTATGGGTCATCCGTAAGAAGCCCAAATTATTCTGGGTCAAAATGAGGATTTTTCTTCTCCAAAGTGAATCTTGGGTACCACTCTGGGGCCTGTTTTTGGCAGACCTCTTCAGGAGTAGACCTGGCTGTCCTTTGGCTAGACAGAGATGAAGAGGAATTGTTGCCATTCCCCGTAAGTCTTGGCTTTGAAGTCTTTGCCTTGTATCTGTTTGGCCGGCTTAGTCAGCTGACCCAGAGGCAGAGGATGAGTCTGGTGGCCTAAGGTAAGGGGTAAAGGCCTTTGTTACCCCCAAAGGGGATGGCAATGAGCCGGAAAGGTTCACAGACTTACTCTTAATTTTCTTCTTAGCAACAATGCTGGCAGTACAAATTAGGTTTTCCAAAGTGCATATCCTCTGGTGCACATTTATGCATATTTCTTTGTTTTACGATATTTATTTATTTCAGTAAATTTCCTAAGGTCATAAATATTAAAAATACTTTTCTTATTGTTTAACAAGTCTTCCCAAGTATTTGCATGTGTTATGTCGACAGAATCTGTAGAAATATTAATAGAAATTTTACTGGGAGATATGTTTTCCTTTTATTATGTAGATGTACATCATGGGGGAAAAAGCAAATTTACTAAGATCCAATATTAAAAAATAATTAAGTACTATTTTTGCACTCTAATAAAGAGATGAACATTGCTTCAGCTGTTAAATACAGCTTCTGTCTCATAATTAGGTGTTTAAGTGATAGATTGTTTTCTATGATTCATATTATTATAACTTCGCTTCAATGATGTAGAGTGATTTGAGATGCTCTGCCCCATCTTGTGCTTATCAAGCAATTCCAATGCGCAATTTGTCCTGTCAATTGGCTCCTGGATGTGTGAAGTTGGAAATATTGTCATTGTCACTGTCAAAGACAGAAGCGATTTATCTGGAAGGCACTGAAGTGTGCCCCTGAAGACAAAGTCACTTAATAAAAGTGACACCACATTGAAATATACATCTCCTCATTGGGCCCCTTCTGGTGAGCTGGCTCAAGGATGGTCAAACCTGCCACTGTTCCACTTCGCGGGACAAGAGCAATTTATTTCATGACAAGTCTGATATCTCCCCTTCTGCTTTCTATTCAGGGGAGGATCCTGGAGAGGGAAAGACATTCGGCAGAGCTCTGCAGGCCCCAAAATGTTCACAACGAGAAGATTCTCCACATGATAAATCAATATGGAGCACACTGCTTGAGAGTTATCCTGACAAATGGATTCAAGGGACAAGCACAGCAGCAGGTGAAAAGTGTCACCAATTTTAGTCCATGTAGCACTTTATCAATTCATTTTGCTTAGTGCAAAATTCATTAGAAATGGACCAGAGGAGGCCTTAAACAGTAGAAAGAATCATATCAAGACAACATTTGGTTGGAGGTAAAAAAATAAACATACCAATCTCCGGGTTGCAAGTCTAGAGCTCTTAATCAAAGGCCAGTGAAGGTTTGCAACAAGAGACGTACACTGAGGCAAATGAAACATGGAATTACTACGTATTCCAGAAAAACAAACACTTACGTTCAGACAAAATCCTCTACACGAATGTTCACAGAAGTTTTACTGGCAATAGCCAAAAAATGGAATCGGCCCAGATGTCTTTCAATAGGAAAGCGGTTAAGTAAACTGTGGCATAGCTCCACCGTGGGATGAACAACTGACACCTACAACAACCCAGATGAATCTCCGGGGAATTCTGCTGGGTGAAAATAAACAATCCCGAAAAGTGACATACTGTAGGATTCCATTTGTCTATCACTTTAGAGATGGGGAACAGATTGGTGGTTGCCTGGACAGGAGTGGGGCAGGGGTGTGGTTAAAGAAGAGCAACATGAGGACTTACTGTTGTGAGGAACATGTCACTGTGGGGCTGGAAACACCCCTACACTCGTGCACAGGTTGCACAGAACTTGGAAAGTTGCATAAAACTTGGAAAAGCTGAATGAGATGGGTGGAGGCTACGACTGTTGTACTACATGACAGGTCTGCAAAATGTTACCCTTGGAGAAAAGTGAGTAAAGTGTTGGGGAACTCTCTGGATTATTTCCTTTTTTTTTTTAGTTTTATTTTATTTTTTCAGTGATCCAAGATTCCTTGTTTATGCACCACACCCAGGGTTCCATGCAATACGTGCCCTCCTTAATAACAACAGCATGCGAATCAATCATCCCAATGAAAATATCAATTAAAAAAGTCATCTCATCCATCGTATTAAGAGTTGTTTTTCTAATAAAGCTATCTTTTATTTGTAATTATTTATCAAAATTTGTAATACATTTATACTGCTCTGATCAATGCATATGCATATTAATTGTATGGATAACATAAACCAGAAGATATTTAAATTTAAAGACATATGGTCAAAAACAGTTTTTTAAAATTTCCATTATTTAGATATTTTCCTTGCAGAAGAAATATGACAGGGTGGGACATAAATGATTAAACAACATTCTGAAATCCATTCTCTTGGTTTATGGGGGAAAGGGAGAGTGACCTGAAAAGAGAAAGAAATGGTCTCATTTAATCTCCTTGTCAGCTTGTTAATGACAGATTTGTGCCCTTTGCTAGCAGGCAAGTCCTTATCTATGGAATGCTTTTTGCAGGGTGTACTTGTTTGCCTAGAATTGTTTGTGGTAAACAAAACTGAAATCTACAGCGTTATAGCACAAAGCTTCCAGGAAAACATCTCTTAATCTACTGTAACTAAGTATAAGATGGAAATGTCTCAAGGTTTAAAGGGCGCTCCTTCATATAAGTACTATAAGCGCATTACAGTATTAGGTATCTTCTGTGTCACCTGGGGTCAACCATCTATGCTGCAGCAAAAGGGACTGAGAGAGACTCACTGATGGTTCCAGACCTCAACCTGCTTCACTTGTGCTGATCGCTTCCTTGAAATTATTAGTAAAGTTTGGTCTTGGATCAAACTTCTAATCTGAACATCCAATTCTCTGTGAAATCTCATAGGGTGTTCAAAAGCCTTTCGAGCAAACGCTAATATTATTTTAGGATGATGTTCAGTGGGGTTTCAAGTGCTGCAGGAGAGGACAGAAGGACTGTAAGAGACCAGGAAGGAAAAGAAATGCTGCAGAATTTATTATGGTAAAGAAGAGCTATTGTAAGTAATGCTGCTGTGGACATGGGAGTAGAGGTATCTTTTCTGGTTAGTGTTTTCTCTTTTTTTTTTTTTTTTTAGACGTATTCCCAGAGGTGGAATTGCTGCATTATNCCTAGGCATTCCACAGTAGCTCTACTTTTAACTTTTTGGGATCCTCCCTTCTGTTTTCCATACTGTGGCTGTACCAATTTATGAACCACTAACAGTGCACAAGGGTTTTCTTTTTTTTTCTTCACATCCATGCCACTTGTTCTATCTTATTTTCTTGATGATGGACATTTTAATAGGCATGGGGTGATATCTCAATGTGGTTTTAATCTACATTTCCCTAATGACCAGTGATGTTGGGCATCTTTTCATATACCTGTTGGCCTTTTTAGATCTTCTTTGGGGTAATATCTATTCAAGACCTTNATTTTTTTTCTTTTGGGCATGGAGCCCAATATGGGGCTTGAACTCATGACCTTGAGATTGAGACCTGACTCGACCCTGAGATGGAGACCTGACCTGAGATCAAGAGTTGGACACTTAACTGAGCTGCCTAGGCATTCCACAGTAGCTTTACTTTTAACTTTTTGGGATCCTCCCTTCTGTTTTCCATACTGCGGCTGTACCAATTTATGAACCACTAACAGTGCACAAGGGTTTTCTTTTTTTTTCTTCACACCCATGCCACTTGTTCTATCTTATTTTCTTGATGATGGACATTTTAATAGGCATGGGGTGATATCTCAATGTGGTTTTAATCTACATTTCCCTAATGACCAGTGATGTTGGGCATCTTTTCATATACCTGTTGGCCTTTTTAGATCTTCTTTGGGGTAATATCTATTCAAGACCTTTGCACATTTTTTTAATTGGGTGTTTGTTGTTGTTTGTTTGTTTTGGCTATTGAGTTATATGAGTTCTTATATATTTGGGCTATCAATCCCTTATATAGTTATGCAAATGATATATGGTTTGACATTTTGCTCCCATTTCATAGATTGCCTTTTGATGATTTCTTTTGCGGTGCAGAAGCTTTTTAGTGTGATGAAGTCCCACTTGCTTATTTTTATTTTGTTGGTTGTTTTTTAGGTGTCACATCCAAAACATCATTACCAAGACCCAGTAGCCAAGACAGGGAAACAACCTAAGTGTCTACTGATTGATGAATGGATAAATAAGTTGTGATATATACATATATATTAATCAGCCATAAGAAAATTGAAAAAATCTTACCATTTGCCTTGAAGGCATTATGCTAAGTGAAATAAGTCAGACAGAGAAAGACAAATACTGTACAATTTTACTTATATGTAGAATCTAAACACAAACAAACAACCTCCCCCCAAAAAAACAACAACAAAAACAGCAAAAATAAACAACTCAGAGTCAGAAAGATCAGACTTGTGGTTATCAGAGGCAGGGATGGGAGGAAGAGTAATTTGAAGGATTATGGTCAGAGTCCGTATATACAGTGGAATATTACGCAGCCATCAGAAAGGATGAATACACAACTTTGGTATCAACATGGATGGGACTGGAGGAGATTATGCTGAGAGAAGTAAGTCTAGCAGAGAAAGTCAATTATCATATGGTTTCACTTACTTGTGGAACATAAGGAATAACATGGAGGACATTAGGAGAAGGAAAGGAAAAGTGAATTGGGATAAATTGGAGGGGGAGATAAAAGATGAAAGACTGGATTCTGAGAAACAAACTAAGGGTTATGGAGGGGTGGAGGTGGGGGGATGGGTAAGTCTGGTGGTGGTTATTAAGGAGAACACGTATTGCATGGAGCACTGGGTGTGGTGCATAAACAATGAATCTTGGAACACTGAAAAAATAAATAATAAATAATTTAAAAATAAATAAAACGGGAATAAAACAGGAAGAAAGAAAGAAAGAAAGAAAGAAAGAAAGAAAGAAAGAAAGAAAGAAAGAAAGAAAGAAAAAGAAGGCAAGCCTGAATTTCCAGATACAAGATAAATAAGTGCTAGGCATGTAAGGTATCACATGATGACTTATAGTAAACATTGCTATATGATATACAGGAGGGTGGTTAAGAGAGTAAATCCTGTAAGTTCTCATCACAAGGATAAAATTATTTTCTTTTTTTTATTTTCTTTTTTTTTTATTTTAAAGATTTTTATTTATTTATTTGACAGAGAGAGAGAGTGAGATCAGATCACAAGTAGGCAGAGAGGCAGGCAGAGAGAGAGGAGGAANTTTTATTTTTTTTTATTTTAAAGATTTTTATTTATTTATTTGACAGAGAGAGAGAGAGAGATCAGATCANGGAGAGAGGAGGAAGCAGGCTCCCCGCTGAGCAGAGAGCCCGATGTGGGCCTCGATCCCAGGACCCTGGGATCATGACCTGAGCCGAAGGCAGCGGCTTTAACCCACTGAGCCACCCAGGCGCCCGGATAAAATTATTTTCTTCTTGTTATTGTATCTATGTGAGAAAATGAGTGCCACCTATACCTGTTGTGATACTCATTTCATGATATATGGAAATCAAACCATCAGGCTTAAACTTATAAATGATGTGTATCAGTGATTTCCCAACAAAACTGGAAAAAATTAATGCATGGCATGCAAGTGTACTAGCATAAGTTGAAAAAAAAGGAGTATGTTCATGATGGTTCCTTAAAGAGATGCTAGGCTGGTACACAGGTTATATTGACTATTTGAAAAGCCATATAGCAATTTTATTTAAAATTACAGTATTTTAGGGGCACCTGCATGGCTCAGTCTGTAAAGTTCAGGTCATGATCCATGATCCCAAGATCCTGGGATCGAGCCCCACGTTGGGATCCCTGCTCAGCGTCCCTCTCCCTCTGTCTCTCTCCCCTATTCATTCTCTTTCTCTTGCTGGCTCTCATTCTCTCTCTCTCTCTCTCTCTAATAAATAAATAAAATGTTTAAAAAATAATAATAAATAAAATTACAGTATTTTAAATATGACAGAAATGATATCCTTTGCAACTGTTTAAATGTACACTGGGAATATTCACTGTGTAACTTAAAATGGTATAGTCAAGTAGAATACTGACATATTTTGTAGAAAACTGAATGAAACCCCTATGATATGTCTTACCTGACTGATTGTTACTTAAAAGATCTACTCATAGGGCACCTGGGTGGCTCAGTGGGTTAAGCCTCTGCCTTCGGTTCAGGTCATGATCTCAGGGACCTGGGATTGAGTCCTGCATTGGGCTCTCTGCTCAGCGGGGAGCCTGCTTCCTCCTCTCTCTCTGCCTACTTGTGATCACTCTCTCTGTCAATTAAATAAATAAAATCTTTTAAAAAAAAAATCTACTCGGGCGCCTGGGTGGCTCAGTGGGTTAAAGCCTCTGCTTTCGGCTCAGGTCATGATCTCAGGGTCCTGGGATCGAGGCCCGCATCGGGCTCTCTGCTCGGCAGGGAGCCTGCTTCCTCCTCTCCCTGTCTCTCTGCCTGCCTCTCTGCCTACTTGTAATCTCTCTCTCTGTGTCAAATAAATAAATAAAATCTTAAAAAAAAAAAAAAAAGATCTACTCATAATTAGAGAAACGCTAACTAAAACTACACTGAAATGCTTTTCTCACTTACCAGACTAGTAAAAATAAAAGGTATGGCACACATTGTGTTCACAAGCCTATGGAGAAACAGACACTCTCATATAGATTGGGGTACAAAGTAACATAACCTTTTTGGAAGGGAATTGGTAATACAGAACAAAACTACACAAGGATCAATGAATACTTGACTCAGTGCTCATTTAAATGGAAAATAAAAATATTTTTATAAGCACATATAGGTGAGTAAACAATCTTGAAGGCTTAAATTTAATTTAATTTTAGATACATGGAACCAAGGATCTGTTTTTGATCAAAATAACCCCATCATGCTGATTGGATCAACCTATTTTGGTGAGAGGTGACAAATACTATTCTAATTGTCCTGGTGCACATATATGTGTGTGTGTATGAAAAAACACCTTTGACAATCAGAATCTGTAATCATTTGATACCTTTACTGTATTTACCTTCTGTTTCCAAACAGAACCCAATGCATGATGTGAAAGTAATTTTTAATGACTAGTCCAATCATGTTTTTATATTGTTAGTAAAAAGTCACCTCAGAACCATAACTTTCTTGCTATTTAATTGTTCAGTTCTGCTCAGGGAAATATGGTGACTGATAATATTGCTACTATTCACCTCCATAGTAGAGTTATCACATTGAAAAAAGCCCTAAAAAATTCCTGGACTAGATTTCCTTGTAAGAAAAGACAGTGATATCAAATATTTAGAAATCCAGGAGCAAGGACTTACAGAGGCTTATGTTGTAGCTTTGAAGAGTGTCTGGTTAAAGTCATTGCTAATGAGTGTATTCTTTTTTTTTTTTTTAAAGATTTTATTTATTCATTTGACACAGAGAGAGAGATTACAAGTCGGCAGAGAGGCAGGCAGAGAGAGAGGAGAGAGGAGGAAGCAGGCTCCCTGCTGAGCAGAGAGCCCAACGTGGGCCTTGATCCCAGGACTCTGGGATCATGACCTGAGCCGAAGGCAGCGGCTTTAACCCACTGAGCCACCCAGGCGCCCTAATGAGTGTATTCTTAACTGAAAAAAAAAAGAAAGAAGTTTCTCTTTCAGTGTTAGGAAAATAAGAATAAGGAACGAAGCCGACTCACAAGAATCTTTCAAGATGAACAACCACTTCGACAAGTACAATTATTTTTAGTAAGAGTGCACTTCCACTGGAGCAAAGGTTTCAAATCTTGATGGATTAAGGAAAAGCAAGAAGCTCCTCTGGTATTTTTCAAGAAGCACCTGCTCAGCAGCCAGAAGTCTTATTTGCTGTCACAGTAGAGTAATAACCAGCAGTGCAAAGTGTATGATCACTGCCCAGTCGACAGACTCCCAATTGTTTCCCTCTGGTTGGCTCAGCAGAGGCAAAGAGTCTTGGAGACCATCAACCCAGGTAAGCAGAATATTCAACAAGGCAAATGGAAGAGGAGACGTGTGAACGGCACCAGAAGGAAAGTCTATGTGGCCAGCAAGGGAAGAACGAGGAAAACATCTAGTCTATATCCTTTGAAATGGGTCTGATTTTCTAGGTTCCAGAAACCCCATACATATAAAGCAAAGATAAAGGTAGCATGACTTCCAGATCCAAGCCTGGAAAGCAGATCTCTTTTTTAGAAGAATTTTATTTTCATTGTTTGAGGAAATGTCTCTTTATAAAAGGTGCGTAAGTTCCCCATAAATGCACTGGATTTCCCAAATGGGTCTTTGTATATTGACTATTTTGAGCTCTCTCAACAAGCGTCTGATGAGTTTCTGTGTTTCCATGTTCTCACTCTCTCTCCATCACCAGCCTCACTGGGATGCGGAGATGCTTGGGGTGATAAGATCTACTAGGACCTATAGGACAGTAATACACAGATCGGCAGGAGCACGAAGTCCTGTCACGGACACTGCTGGTGCTGGTTCTGTTCATCCTTCCTCGTTCACCAGGAAGGGAGTGTGACAGTTAATTTTCTGTGTCATCTTGACTGGGCCATGCAGTGTCCAGATACTTGACTAAACATTATCCTGGGTGTGTCTGTGAGGATGTTCCTGGAGGAGATGGACATTGGAATCCTTCGATTGGGTGAAGCAGATCGCCTTCCCCAGGATGGGTGGGCCCCATACAATCCCTTGAGAGCCTGAATAGAATAAAAGGTGGAATAAGGGAGAATTTGCTCTCTTTGCCTATCTTCAAGCTGGGACATTGATTTTCTCCAGCCTCTGGACTGAGAAAAATAAAGATATCAAAGAAACCTGAAATATAACCAACCTGATATTTAAAGGTGTTTCAACATTAATTTTCCTCATTGATTGGTTGAAAGGAACAAGAACAGGCTGGTGGTAGTTTTAATTTGCTTAAGGTTCTCCTGCTTTGTTCAAGGTTTCTCTACCGTCAGGCCTCTGTTACCTCAGTTGGCAGTGATGTCTTACTTTGTTGGGTCAGTGCTTTTCACAAAACTGTGAATGGGCTCAGAAGGTAATAAGTGGGCACCAGTATTCCCAGATAGGCTATGCAAGAAACAGGTAGAAGCCAGAGTTTGGGATGGAAATGAGATGATATGAAAACCTTCCTTTCCTGGCCCCCGCTATGATGAGGAGTTTCCAGGACCTGGAAGGACACTTCTATTAAACAGCAAATGTCTCAAGCCCAAGCCAAGATGCCTTCCCTGACCACCCTGCACACTCCCTCTTGGATTGGCTCTTCTTGGCTGTCTCCCATAGACTTCTGTCAGTCACAGACTCTGTCCCAGGTCAAGGGGGGGGCAAATCTTTGCACTGTCACTGAATGTTCCTTGTTCCTTGAATTCATGCGATCACAGAATTGGCAGGTGGGGCTCCCCCTGTGACAGCAAGGCCTCCATTGCCTGCCTCAAGTGCCAACGGCCCAAATCAAACTTGACATTGCCTGTCTCTGTCCACAGACATTCTGCTCTGCCTGGTGGCAATTCAATCTGGAGGTTAAAGGAGGAAATGGCCTTTGGAGCTTCTTACTGATTCCATCAAAGAACCCACTCACCCTACCAGAGCCATGCTGCAGCAGGGCAGTATATTCCTTCCACCAAACAAACAGATTTAGTAAAAAACAATAAAAAAGCTGGGAGGGAGGCCATAATTTGTCTCCAAACCTTAGTCTTAATACACAGACATACACACTCCCTCAACCTCCTAAAATGCCTTCCTTGCAAAGCTTGTTGTGCGTGAATGCTAAGAGAAAAGTCAACATCTCCAAATTAGAAATGTGTGATGTGTGTGTGTGCATGCATGCACATGTGTATGTGCAAGTGAAAGAGAAAGAGATATGAAAATGCACCTTGCTGTCCGAGGAAACATGCCCCAACTCTTCTTCTTGTAGAAGTATACAGTGGGAAAATTAATAATAGACCTGGTGAAATCTTATAGAAAATAAATTCTAATTTTTTTCTTCTTAATTTTCAGGAAAAAATATGAAATAAAACATAATTTAGCCCGAGGTAATGAAAAACTCTCTCCAACCTAACTAAACTCACCAGTACTCCTAATAATCCCCCAAAAGTAGAAGACAAGTGAGATTTTTATTCTTCTACCTCGAAGCTTAGATTCAAAAAATGACTCCAGAGTCACTTCCCCCAAATATTTGATCTCTTGTTAGATTTTGGTTTAGACAAAAAAATTTTAACTTGATGATTCCATCTTGCTTTCAAAATGTATAGGAAATGCGCCAATTTAAACCTTCTGATATGCAGTTCAATGTCTACTCATTATGGCCCTTACATGAGACTTAAACCTTCCAATAAAAAAACAAATTCAGCTTCTATTGTCCAAATTAATGTAGCAAGATCTCCTATCATCTTGATTGATACAAAAGAGCTCCCAATAAAAGAACAGTTAGTTATTTTGGGGTACCCAGGAAAATTTCCCTGCAACCCCACAAATCTTGCAACCGCCATAGGCTTCCAGAACAATGGAGAGTTTGAATCAACCTGGGAAAAGGGCTTCTTAAAGATTTATTTATTTATTTATTTGACAGAGAGAGAGAGAGATCACAAGTAGGTAGAGAGGCAGGCAGAGAGAGAGAGAGGAGGAAGCAGGCTCCCCGCTGAGCAGGGAGCCCGATGTGGGCCTTGATCCCAGGACCCTGAGATCATGACCTGAGCCGAAAGCAGAGGCTTTAACCCACTGAGCCACCCAGGCGCCCGGGAAAAGAGCTTCTGTCCCAGTTCTGAGCCACTCTTGCTCAGCCGGAGTTACACAGTTACCTTTTGTGCTCAGAGTGGTCCCATTTTTCTCGAGTCAATCCCTCACTCTTCTAGCAAAAGGAGTTGAAATCCAGACCAAAGACCTACACTGCAAGTAAACATCACACAAGCCTCCTCCACTTCCTTCCTGGCCAACATGCCCAAAGCAAACTTCTCCACTGAGCTCCAGCTCCAAACTGGAAACCCTCAGACACCAGGGGAGGACAGGCAGAGAAGTGATTTTTGAACTAATCAATTCTGAGCCCTAACTCAGCCAGGTATAGATGCTTATTGACCTCACAATAAGATGAAGACAAAGCAAAGCATAATCGTCTTCATTTAAAGCCAATACTACACTAAGTGATGATCTGATTAGGGAAAAAAAGGAATAAAAACAAAATGAGATTAAAAATGACAATATTCAGTTTTACGTCACCAGGGAAATTAAATTTTTTAAAAATACTTAATATTTCTAATTATTTTATTTATGGGTCTCATCCCAAATACAAAAATAATAATATTACCTAATATTATAGAATAACAACTCTCAGGCACTATTTTAATGTACCCAATATATGAATTCACTAATTCTCACATAACCTTGGGAGATAAGTACTATTATCATTCTCAATTTATATAGGAAGAACTGAGGCACACAGAGGTTAAGGCACTCAGCAGAGGTCACACGAGAAGTTCGATTTCAGAGCCCAGTTTTCAAGGGCTTCTCACATCACTTGTCTGAATCAAGATGGTATCTGTTTTCAGACACACCCTCTTTGCTCAAGTACCTTCATACTAAGACTGAGGATGAAATGAAATCAAAATATCCTCTTGTGATATATACTGTTACTTTAAAATATTTTGCTTTTTAGGGTTATCCCTAATGTGGCAGATTACTTTTGAACACATTCTGTATGTGGTAGCAGCAGCTAGCATTTTATGACTCCAAGAATGTCTTCCTGAGTGTGGACAAATGAGTTGAAGCCACATGCTACAGTATCTAGCAATTTTTTATCATTCAAAAAACCCTCTTAACTGACCTAACTTAATGGAGACATCCCTAACTTAAGAGCCCCTTTTGGAAAAGCACTATCAACAGAACTCAGCCCTCTTTATTACCAAGCTTTGTTCTACCCGCATTCTCCGGCCAATCCTCACTACAGTCCCAACTCCCTAAAAAAATTTTAGTCAAGTCTGCACACTGCCTGGTGGGAGGGTCCCCTAAAGGGGACCGTTCTCTCTGTTGCAAGAGAGTTAATCCCTCTTGGGCAGACCTTTGTTATTCTTTAATAATACTTCTTCTCTTCCATAGGAAAGAAGGAACAAAGCAAAATTTGCAACTTCAACGTGTTAGCCAGAGTAGCAGGGTTGGTTCAAAGATCTGTCCCAAAAGCTTCACTTAGGGGTGCTAACCAGGCAAGAAAGGACTATGATGGGGCAGAAGTCAAAGGGAAAATCAGAAGCAGTGGCTAATGGTGTATAGTAAAATGATAATGTATGCTATGCTATATTTTTTTGGCAAGATTGTACTTTATGCTTTATTTTTAGAATTTTATACATGAAATATATTAAGTATGGATGTTCACAGAGTTTATTTTATGAATTCTTCACAATTTTTAAAGTAACAGTATCTGGGGTACTATGCAAAATTTATATTGCTGTATAGGGTACTGTCATTTTGCTGGAGTTTGGCATCAACACATGACCCAAGAAATTAAACGCAAACTTGGTTGTACATTAGCATTTTTTCCAAGAAAGGAGTCATTGCATTAATCAGTAAAGGGATTAGCAATGCAAAAGAAGAAAAGACATATTGCCTATACTAAATTCCTAGAAGTAGAACTATGGCAGCAATAAATACGAACATTTTTTAAAATTTTGATGTATATTTTAAAAGTGCCTTTCAGAAACATTTTGCCAATTTTTATTATCAATAGATATGTAAGAGCGTCTTTCCATACAGACACTTCTCAACAATGGTGATCATTACCTTTAGCGTCTTTCTGATTTGACAGATGAAAAAAGTTACCCTGTTATATTTTGATTGCTAATAAGATTAAATTTTTTCATATGTTTGTTGGTGATCTTTATTTCTCCCTTGGTGAATGACCTGTTCAATTTCTTTGCCCCTTTTTGTTTCTACAGAGGGTTGTTTATCTTCTTTCCAGTATTTTATCTCACTTCATTTTACATTTACTCCTTTGGCCAATATGTCCACAACAATAATAGACAATACTGGTGATAATGGCATTCCCTGTCTGTAATCTGAATTTATTTGAAAGCAGGACAATTCCAGAACATCAGACATGCACCCATGAGTAAATGTAAGTAGCCAAATGCATTTCAACAAATTTTCTGTTACCTAGTAATTATCAGTAGCTCAGATAACTGATAACCAAGACCTCAAAAGATAATACAAGAGGCACGTTCCAATTTCTTTCCCAAGTTTAGCAGCTCAGAAATCCTGACATTACTTTTCTAGCACTCAGAAGATCATAAGAGACTGCTGACTATATTCATGCTGTTTTAAAATTCAGAGGGGGAAATCAGAAAAAAAGTAATCTACAAAGAACACACATAACTCTGAAAACAACTGGCTCGAACAGACTTTCCCAAAAGCACCTAATTTTCTATCAACTTAGTTTATCACAATCTTGGGAAAAAACTTACACACCAAGATATGTACATAAACGTATTTATAAATACACATTTGCATCTACATGTATGCATTTATGTGTAATTAACCTTACACAGGCAACATTCTATAAATATTGATCATGGAAGAGTAAAACTGTGGAAAATTGTCAAAATAATAAATCATTTGGCTATAGAACTTTCCCAGATGACAGCTCCTGTTTCTTTAGGTTATCTTTTTGTGAATCTCTAAAGAAAGTGCCTTCCCTGAAGCAAGACGAGAGCCTGAGAATGTACAGCTATACAAAAGGCACTGCAGCCATATCGCTGAACTCCCCCATTCGAGCATGCAGCTCTGAGTTTCCCATCTCCCTCACGGATTACAATGCAGAATGAGGACCATGACTGATGAAAACCTTGGAGATTTCTCTAGCTGTCAAAATGTATGGCCTCTCCAGCAGAGTTCTAAAATTGCCTCAATTCTAAGTTGGGAAATCAAGGGCCCAGGCAGCAAATCCATTATTCTGAGGTGAGACAGGCTCTCTACATCTGGAGAGTTTTTTGGTTTTTTTGTTTGTTTGTTTTTGTTTTTGTTTTTGTTTTTGTTTCTCTTAGGCTATGTGGAATAGGCTCACTCGTCCTTAAGATTTCCTTTCTAAAAAGTCCATCTTTCAACAATAAATAAATAAATTAATTAATTAATAGTCCATCTTTCCAAATACTTATGTTAAGTATACCCCCAGTTCATAGGATGTTAACTGCCAAGTAATGGCGGCTTTGGAAATGTCCCACAAAGCCGTGGCCACTCTACATCAGACTGTGTGGATACTGGTGTGTGCACACAGAACACTTGTACGGGACTCTTACAGAGACACACCAGTCCTACCATCAGCCAGCTAGCCATTCAGTGTCCCATCTCAAAGCGGGGTATAACTCACTGCATGCTCTCTGATGAATAAGCCATGACACCACTCCCAGCCTGTCAGGGGCCTCAGGGTTTATTTAAGCAACTGAAGGCAAAAAAAAAAAAAAAAATAAAAAATAAAATAAAAAAAAATCACCCATTTAATGTCAATCAGTGTTTTCTGAATGATAATTTTTTCAAGCATCTCCTACCATTTTCTATGAAGAAAATAACCACTTGCTACCCATAGATTAGAAACCCATCAGGCCTGCAATGCATACAACGTAAGAGAAAAGCTTGTACAGAAATTTGGCAGGAGGGCCAATCAATAAAGCGGTCTGACTCCAGTATCCCTGAGCGTCTAGTTTCCTTGTAGGGTTCTCTGCACACTCCCAGCTATGGCCACGAATCCTGAGCTCTGCACAAACTTTACTTCTCCTTGATGACCATTTCATGAGCAAACCCCTCTTCTTTTCCTTTCTCCTACTGCATGGACGAAACAAACTCAAACTGTCCAGTTTTATAAAAAGGGATGGAACAAAAAATAAAAGAAAAAGAAAATTTTAACCCATTTAGACAGATGAATATGCAAAACACAACAGCTTTGGGAGCCTAAGATAATCCAAATCCTTATCATTAACTGAATGGTGCATTTGATACCGAGTAGTTGGGCTCCTTAGCTGCTGCCTGGTCTTGGACAAATTACTGAATCTTCATTTCCTCAGCCACACAATGAGGATTCATTCAACAAATGTTTGAGTGTCTCCACTCTGCCAGACTCTGAGAACACAGTAGTGGGGGAAACAAGATGATTGAAGCTAACAGTCTATTATGCAATACAAGTAAACAACATCCACAGTATCGGTTGTTACAGGGAGGAACTGAAATGTGGAGATGTGAATAAGCGCGCACGCACCGTGAAGTCTCCCAGCACAACGCAGTGGGGCTGGGGGCGCTGCCTCCATCATGGTTACAAACTGATGTGGCTCGGGTTCCCGCTCCAGTTTAGATTCTTCTCTTCTAGTTCCCAAATCCTTTCTTCCTGCCTCCTAGGCCATCTGGTGGATAACACTTTCCTGCTGTAACATTGGACTAAATCCTTCCCGTTTTGTCTATAGACAGACCTAGACCAGAAAGCTCTCTTCAGAAAAGCTCTAGCCCCCTAGCGAGAGGTCAGGTGCACCCTCTAGTCTCCAGCTCACCTGAAGGACAGAGAAACATGAGTTCTCAGAGTCCCACAGAGGCCTGGAATTTTCCCAGTGCAGGCTCTCGGTGGAGGATACCGGTTCGTTCCATCCCCACCTCCGTGAGGAAAGAATAACTATACTAAAGCAGTTCAACAATATCATAATGCCAAACTATTCAGATTTTGGGACACATGTAATTTATTTATGTTAGCACCTGTGCATCCGAAGGTTACAATGGCCCAGAAGAACATACAAACAGAAAGTCATCTTCTCAAAGGTACTGGAAAAAGTCACACAGAAATACACGTTGATGTGTGAGGGGGCTGGTGTGTGAGCGCTCCTGTCGAAGAAGTCTGAGACGTCGTTATAATGTTCGCTGTGAGGAGAAACTGTCCTGCTACATTTTTTCTTTTAAAGACAGTTCTATTTTCACTATTATGTTTAGTGATAAGTTTCCATAATAAGTCTCTACTCCTCTGCAGAACTGATTTACCATTTCTACCTGCTACCAAGGGCTTTCTTATCTCACTGCTGGGATTTGGCTCCGAGGCCGCCTTTTTTCAACAACTGGGGATCGATGAAGCACTTGCTGTTTTGAAGACAGATTTATGTGTCGGGCCATTCTCTCCTCCAGAAGCCCTTACACATGAAATAAATTTCCTTGGTTATCTATTGTCTAATTTGGCCTGTGGGAAATGTTCCTTTCAAACAAGAAGAAAAAAATTGAACTGCAGACTACCTGAAGGCTACCTGGCATCTCATTGAGATGAGGGACAAAGCATTTGACAGAAATTCCAGGCAGTTCCATGTGAATATTGACGGCAGACAAAGAAAAAAAAAAAAAAAACAACTCAGTAGAATTTTACTCTATGGTAACTGCGAGTTTTCTTTATAAGCAGGAACTGTATTTAATAAAGGGCTCCAACATTAAAACACATCTTTGTTTCGATTTTGATTCTTTAATGTGTGCCAAATGTAATTTTTGTGAAAACTATATTTCAGTAAGTAAATGACTGTAAGTGATATTTTAGTCAGCTATGATGAAGAGCAAGGTAAGCCTCTGCCACAAAAATCTAATAGAACATTAGTAAATATCAGCATAATAGAACCACTTCTAGGTAGAAGACATATTTCTCTCAATTAAAACATGCGTGAGGCATATAAATGTGTATCAATATGTAAAACACATGGGCCATATTTTGGTTCAAATTGTATGAACCTCTCTTTCTCTTGACTGGACACTTCCCATAAAACTAAGATTCTTATCTGAGTTTTGAAACGTATTAGGGGAAATAGTTTAATTGAACCCCACCAAAATAGGATTTTAAAAAAACTGTAAACTGAAACTATAAATACTTTACAGTGATTAGAGAATGAAAGACAAGAATTTGTTCATTCAAAACAAATATTTTCTGACCATCTAAAATATGCTAGACACTCCAGTAGGCATGTGGAAACAAGTGAATAAAACAGACAAAAATCCTGCCTTAATGAAGGAAGAGGAAATTGTATCTTCTTATCTGCTGTCGTCCAAACTAGTGCTGGTGACACCTGCCATTCTCAAGGCTCCATCAGCTTGAAAGGCAGGTCTCCCACAGACCTGGACAGTAAAGCCTCAGGTACACCCTCTCATGATGCACAGAGTTCAAATTCACTTCATTTTATACAGACCAAGGCTAACTTTTCACCTTCCAAATTGGATGGTGGCTTGTGGACCATAATGCGAAATGGAATTTTGTGGTTTATTATTACCTTGAACAATTACTCTGAAGGGGCTTAACAATGAAATATCAACAGTCTCTTCCCAAGAAATGCATTCTTTCTAAAGTTAAACCAGTAATGGCAACCCAAGCAATTGGTTGAGGCAGACTCATGATCCACATTTTGGAATATCCTGGTAGATGCTTTAGGATTAAGATTCAGAAGAAGTCTATTGAATCTTAGAACAATTGCAAGAAATGAAAAGTTTCTCCATTCCTCCCCATTCATTCAATGCTTGTTTCAATCATATGAAAGGATAGTACCAAGGATAGGATAATTACAGATCAATAACTATAGAACGAACGAGTGGTTTTATATGCTCATGGTGGGCACTTTTTCAAAAAAAAGAAGAGTATGCAATCAGGTTGGAATCGATAAACATGAAGTGATCCCCCAACAATAAGAAATAGCAGATAACTAAGTGATGGGTAGTATGGTATGATCCATATACCCAACACGATGTCCTAAGAGGCAAGGTTTAACCAGATTGAGATGAACTTGCATTGAACAAGGGGGTGAACAGGTTAAAGAGGACAGATTGCTCATAAGGCTTGGCTGAGGAATTAATCATTTGCACGTGTGGAAAGAAGAAGATCATCTGATTGAAGCAGGGTTCGTGTTTGGAAAGAGGTAGCATGTGATGCTGAAGACATAAGAGATTATGAAAGATCCTGATGACTTATCAGGGTTCCGACTAGACAGAATCAATAACAGGAAGGATGATTTGGTCAGGTGAATCAGATGATAAAAGCAGTTTTTCTTTTAAGTGATCCCTATTCCCAACATGGGGCTTGAACACATGACCCTGAGAGCAAGAGTCAACTCTGAAATCAAGAGTCATATACTCTACTCACTGAGCCAGCCAGGTGCCCAGTAACAGCAGTATTTATGGAAGTTAAGTATTTATGGAAGTGGAGTTGGCCAAAGTCAACCACAGTGTGACTTGCCACTCACGAAGGAAAATGTACCTCGACAGAAAACTATGCATTCGTTGTCTAGACTCTAGAGAGCAGCCCTCTGAATTATCGGATCCTGGCTCTATTGGAGTGCCATTCAACTCTCGAAGTTACAAGTAAGTGACAGCAATGTAAAATAATTCTTATGTATAGATGTGCAAATCTGTCCTGTCCAGAAGTGGTTGGAGTGACTTATCCCCCCAAACCTCTCCCACCCTCAAACAGGAAATAACAATTTTGCTTCCATGTATACAGTCATTTCACTATTCCTGATCTTAACAGGGAGCCTATCCTTCAAATTCTCTTTTGAACTGGCTCTAACATCTGCCTCCTTCCCTCACTGATTGGTGAGTAAAATAAAATCCAAACACATACTTGTTTTATGTCTGCCTGAAAGTCAGGATTTTGCCTTACATAGAAATTTCCTCTGAAGGATAAAGTCATAATGCAGGCCTGGGTGCCTTGGCAGAGAGGTCAGTGCTGGTACAAATGGGGAGAAGAGAAGAAACCAGAGTCTTTATAAAGATAATGTTGGGCAAGACATGGTGACTGAGCGAGTCCCCTGAATAATTTCCAAGTTGTCATCGTGGTCTTCTATGCTTCTCCTTCATGACTGGTGCTCAAATTCACAAAATTCACAAATCTTCAATCAACTCCGAGAAAGGTGCCTGACTAGAGGAGACAGGCAGAGAAGTTCAAGCAACTTAGCTTCCTGACATATGTTCCTTTTGAAACCCTTTCCTGCTCCTCATGCACAGCTGACCTCCTAAGAATGACGCCAAGTATCAGTCTCTACCTGTGACATCTCTTGGCTTCAACCTTCCCTAAGGAGAAAGAACTAACAAAAACAAGAGTAATTTAACATGTTTAAAAGGTCTTCCTTGTGTCCGCTAGCCACAACTTAAGAGAGGGAACTTAAAACTAAGCAGAGGAGAGACGCTCCTGGGTGGTTCAGTCAGTTGAGTGTCCAACTCTCAGGTCATGATCTCAGGGTCATGAGATCGAGCCCCATGACAGACTCTATGCTCACCATGCAGCCTGTTTAAGATTCTCTCTCTCTGTCTCTCCCTCTCCCTTTGTCCCTGCCCTACCCTTTCCCACTCTCTCTCTCAAGAAAAAAAAAAAAAGGAGAAAATCTTGTCAGGAAAAAGATAAAAAGGTAGAGTTGCCTCAAGTATATCCCCATTGGATTAATCTATATGCAGATAATTAGAAATTGACAGTAACTGGGAACTTGGGTGACTCAGTCAGTTAAACACCTGACTCTTGGTTTAGGCTCAGGTCATGATGTCAGGGTCACGAGATCGAGCCCTCCCACCTTGGGCTCCATGCTCAGTGGGTAGTCAGTTTCCCATCTCTCCCTCTCTCTCTGTCCCTCCCGCTGCTCATGCTCTCTCTCTTTCTCCAAAATAAATAAATATTGGGCGCCTGGGTGGCTCAGTGGGTTAAAGCCTCTGCTTTCAGCTCAGGTCATGATCTCAGGGTCCTGGGACAGTGGGTAGTCAGTTTCCCATCTCTCCCTCTCTCTCTGTCCCTCCCGCTGCTCATGCTCTCTCTCTGCCTCCATGTGATCTCTCTCCCTCTGTGAAATAAATAAAATAAAATCTTTAAAAAATAAATAAATAAATAAATAAATAAATAAATAAATAAATAAATAAAATAAATCTTAAAAAAAAAGAAATTGACAATAACTATTGTTTCTCCTAATCACAGAATCAAACTAAAAGAAATCCAAATATTGGTGTCTTTTCAGTTATCTGTATTCATAAGGCATTTTTGGTTCAATGTAAAAATATATCTTGTGAGAAGCTGAAGACAACATTATCCTCATATCTAAACAACCTTACCAACATATCTACCAATTTTGTTCTAAAAACCAGGATGGGGCCTGAGAATATAGCCACAGCTGCTGGATTTGAACCTTTACAGGCGCACAGCCTGTTTTCAATAATGACAAGTCATTTCTAGCACTTTAAGTGTGCACTGCATTTCCATGTAGGGCACTGTACTCAACTCTAATCTTGTGAGTCAAGGCTCCCATTTCACCCACGATCAAGTTGAGGCTGAGGTTGGATAGCTTTCCCAAGTGGACAGTGGTTGTTAAGAATTGGATTCAAGGGATGCCTGGGTGGCTCGGTTAGTTAAGTGTTTGTCTTTGGCCCAGGTCATGAACCCAAGGTCCTGGGATCAAGTCCCCCATCAGGCTTCTTGCTTGATTTCTCTTTTTCTCTTTCTGATAAATAAATAAAATCTTCAAAAAGAAGAAGAAGAAGAAGAAGAAGAAGAAGAAGAAGAAGAAGAAGAAGAAGAAGAAGAAGAAGAAGAAGAAAAGAAGAAGAAGAAGAAGAAGGAGGAGGAGGAGGAGGAAGAGGAGGAGGAGGAGGAGGACTGGATTTAAATCCTGAAGAATTTCAAATTCCAGTGAACTCCTAATTAACCAGGGCAGGTTATTTTTTGTACTGTACATAGTCTGGTTATTTTGAGTGGCAAACCTCGTATCGTTTCTTATTCTCAGATGAAAACTCCATGGCTGCTGTTAGAAATTCTTTTCGAAGATCCTGGATCCAGATTAGCTACAGAATGTTATGGAGGTATGAAAGCCACAGGGAAAGATTCCTGTGGGAGGCTGACTGATTCATGGCCCCACCCAATGGCCAAACCCTCTGCCACATAGGTCCACAGAACTGCCACACAACCAGCCACTGAGTTCCAGGATGATTTGTTATGCGGCAATATGGCGGCCACAGAAATCAGGTACATGCTCCCTTTTGTTAGGCAACTACCCACTTGTCTTTGACCTCCCAACGTACCTCTCTGGGAGGAAGGAGTAATTTGGATGATTACTTGGTCTCTCTTTAGGAAATTGGACTCTGATATGCTAAATGGAGCACATTAACAAGGCCTTAGCACGATAAAATATAAGTAAATCCCTTAAAAAATAAAAATTTAATGACAGCCCAGAATCAAATTAATTATTTTCACCTCATTTGCTTGTTTTTTTCCTTCCCTATACAACCAACAAGCAATCTGATAGTCAAAAGATGTTCACATACTTCTTGTTAAAATCGATTTCCAAAGTAATAAATCGCACTGCCAACATGATTAAAATAAATTCACATCAGTGTCCCTAGTGGTCCATCCTCAAACATGCTCTAATATTAGAGACCTATATTTCCCGAATGTTCATGACCTGAAGTGAAGAGAGAGAAGTAGAATTGTCTGCTCTCTCTAGCAGAAGAGGAGCTTTTCCTTCCTTTGTAGGAAGAAGTTATGAAATCGTCTATTGAGTCAAAGGATTGCTGGCTTCATTTCATATGGTACTTTTCCAAGACTTTTTTTTCACATGGAAAGTAATATCTACAACTTTAACGTAACGGACAGAAATTACTATTTTTGCCTCAAGATGTGTGGACCTCAAGATGTGTGGAACGCCACTGTGGCAACACAGACAAAAACAAACCAGGAATACACAAAAGTTAATAAAAACACTCATTTTTCATCTTTAGTTCTGTCTAGTGCTCCTTCCTCCTGCAAAACAAGCCCTTTTATTTATTTATTTATTTATTTATTTATTTATTTTGCTTTATATAAATGAATGCAAATACTAAAAACAACAAAATCTGAGCAAGAAAATGTTCTACACCAAGATAGCTAAGACTATCTATGAAAAGATCAGAATTTAGTAAGTAGAATACCTAAATATTATATTAGAAATATCACCAATGAATGAACCTGGTTAAAATGATAATGTAGATTCTGTCAGCTGGTAGAACTGGTCAGCCTTAAGACCTATGTCTGGGCCTTTGTTTCAATTTTCCAGAGAGAGGCTGAGAAGACGTTTGGGAATTCACACATAGAGTAATGCTCTTTTCAAAATTACCATTGCATAGAGAATGGGCACAGCCTTTTCCACCCACGTTCATTAAGGGCTGGAGAGGAGTAGAAGATACTTAAAATCAGTATTCAGTATGCCTCAGAAATGGGACAATGATATTTTGCTGACCTAAATGTTTACGAAAGAATTAAAAGGCAATTAGATATGCAAAGCCTTTCTTCCTCTGAGGCAGGATACAATTAGCAAGGTTAATTACGCCTCCATGAATGGCTATGTGTCCCCTTGGTAAAGAGCAGCTAGAGTAAATACAAGTCCCACGGGGCCTGTAAGGGCTGCTTCTCTGCACGAACACCTGAACACCAGAAAACTATTTCCCAATCCTACTCCTAACTACACCATCACGGGATGAATGCACAAGAGACTATTGTTAAATGTCTCCTTAGGAAATCAATAAAAACACACCCACCTTCTTTACATTTAAAGTGTTCTATTTCTCTAATGGAAAACACCACATTCTGAAGAGGAGAAAAAGACATGAGTTCACAGCAGAAAGTTTCCAAAGGTCTTCTTTTGTTTCTTTGTTTGTTTTGGTTTCTGGTGGTAGTTGTTTGTGTTTGGAGCAGAGAAGGCCCCCAGTGGATCACCACTGATTCTAACTCGGTGAGTCCTAGTGTGGAGAAAAAGGGTTCTCTTCTGGTTAAATGAATGTTCAAATTTATGACCTGGTTATACAGTGAAGATGCCCGTAGGACAGATGCTCCTTCGGACACATACTCCAGAACTTTTTTGGTGGTTCTCTCGAGGGCATAGTTTAGAACTAAACTAGCTACTCATCTTCATCCAACCTTAGTGTCATGTGCTTTCAAAGACTTGGTAAGAATGCAAGTCAATAAATATGCTTTTGATCATGTTCATTAAATTAATTAATTTGAGTCAGTTTTAAAAAAACAAAAAACAAAAAGAGCTCCTTGAAGCAGAGACTGAATTTGTTTTTTCCTACCATTTTGATTGTTTCATGTCCTTAAGACACATTTGTCAACCATGAACTCTGCCCACAGAGAAAAATGCTCCATGGCCACTGCTTCAAAAATCCATGAAAAATGTTTTAGCTAAAGAAACAAGATGTGTGAAATTACCTAGAAGGGTAATGACACTAATATCTTTCTCTAGTGTCAATATAATTTTTATATATAAATTTGACATTATTTCAGAAACCTTTAACTCAAAACCAACAAAACAAAGCTAACTTAGAAACAGGGCTATTCCTCTTCTTGAAGTTAAACCATGAATTTTCTATAGGATAAGATACAAGGAGAAAAAAGAGAATAGATCCCAAACAAAATAGAACTGATGAAAATGCTGTGTGTGTGTGTGTTTGGTTAGGCTGCTTAGAGTTGTATTAGTAGTTTTTAAAGTAAAATGAAGACACTACGACAGGATTGGTAAATTATAGCACACACAGTGGCTTGATTTCATGTAATAATCACGAAAACATCTTGACCAACATGAAATACCAGTATTTCTTAGTTCTCACCCATGACAAGACATGAAACTGTCATTTGTTGAATACCTACTATGTGGTAGGCATCAGGTGAGGCATTTGCACATGTGATCACACGTGTAAATTTCATGCCCAGTCCCACGAATTAAGGAATATTGCCAGGGCTTGACCCCAAGCGTTTTCTGAATCCATTGCAGTGTGCTTGCCAACTGCACTAAAGCACTGAAGAACTAAACAATAAATCAAATTAAACAGTCCCAATTAACAAATTGAGTACGTAAGTGCCATCATGCCTTCACTTCACATGGGGATTCTAGCAATTATAATTGGATAAAGCAACTGCAAAATCTATTGAGTGACATTTTTGTCTCACCTTGTAAAACCCCCCAGAGTGAAATTCCCTTCATTTAACAGATGTTTACTGAGTGGATTCCATGTGCCAGGAATTTTCCTGGGCTTTAGGGAGGTAACAGGGAGCAGAGTGCCTGGTTTCATGGAGTTTCCAGTCCAGAGGATGATACAGAGATATAAACATACCCTTATAATCAGTGTGTTAAGTGCTGTGTTGGGGGAAACACTGAGTGTCATGGGGCTCAGAGGAGAGCCCCAAGCCCAAACTCAGGGAAACAGGGAGGCATCCCCCAGAAAGAGATGCAAAGCAGAGATGTTAGGAAATGAAAGGCAGGGGGGTTGGGGGGGTGAGTCATGCTGAGGCTGCAAAAGAAGTTTGCATTCTCTCCTGAACTCAGTGGGGCAGCCATTCATGAGTTTCAAGCAGGCAAACAGTATTCATTGATGTTTTTATTTGAGAAGGATCTCTCTGACTGCCATGAGGGTGAATGGGCTGGGGATTTGCCACAGGCAAGCAAGGGAAGAAGCAACCACAGCAGTTGGAGTAGAAGAGAGAAGTATGAATGAGCAAGGCAGAGGATGAGAAGGTAGTGGAAGGAAAATCAAGCTGATTCATGACTGACTGGATGTTGGTTGATGGTCATGGGTGGACATTGGGTGAGGTGTCCTCTAGAGCACTTACTGAGTTGGGCAGGGACTAGTGCCACTCACAGAAAAAAGAACAATCTGGAAAAGGAAATGATGAATTACTCTTTGGATAAGCTGACTTTGTGTATCCACCAGGTAATCTGGAAGGTAGGGGGTTGCTCTGGGCTGCATGTCAACTATGCTTTTCAAGAAACTTTTTGAATGGCAGTAAGCATTGACCTTTCTTTCAACTTCCTCAAAACATGTTCAACTGTCTCAGGATTAATTCTTTAAATCTGTAAATCCTCTAATTTTTGACGAAGAAAAGTTGTGACGTCAGAGGAGGGGGTAAAAAAAGGCTTGCTTGTTTGGTGTTTTTGAAAAGCCACACAGTAACTGCTTATAACCATGAATGGCTTAAAATTATTTAAACTGTGGTCATTCTCTGAAGAGACCTTTTGAAAAGTTACAGGATGCCATGATCATACAAAAATCTTCTACGCTAACCTTTTACTTCTTGGAGTAAAAACATAATTAAAGAGAAACAAAATCTACTTTACTTGGATGCTGATTCCAAAGAGAGCCCATATAATACCAAAGACTTTATAAAGCCAGCATGATGGAAAATGTGCAGGAGTCATGGAAAGGTGTGGCAATTCCATGCAGTGAACAGGTGGTGGCCGTGAAAACTGTGAAATGTAATGAGCCTGGAGTAGCCTTTTAAGTGAGCCAGGCTCCAGAGAGCTAACCAGATGCCAATCACTGGCCCCAAACTGATAGTTTGCTTTTTACCTTAACAGCTTGCACAGATGAATGCTACATTCTCAAGGTGCTTGCAAAGAAAGACCGTGGCTGTGCAATAAGCATCTGGACTTTCAGAAACTTTGCTTTTAATTTAAACTACTCATCCAAAGGGCACCTGGGTGGCTCAGTTGGTTAAGTGTCTGCCTTTGGCTCAGGTCAAGATCCCAGGGTCCTGGGATAGAGCCTCCCTGCTAAGCAGGGAGTTTCTCCTTCTCCCTTGCTGCTCCCACTGCTTGTGCTCTCTCTCCTGCTGTCTGTCTAATAAATAAATAAAATCTTTAAAAAAATAAATACAATAATCTACTCATCTGCACACCGTGAAGGGAATACTTCTTTTGCCTGCTAGCAAGATTCCAGGATTTTAGAGTTGCCTTCCCCTTTGACAAAAAGTAAGTTCTAGTCTAGTCCTTAGGAAAAGAAAAAAATCCTTTCTCCAAAACACAGTTGATATAACATACATGATAAGCAATGTTGGTGACTGTTTTTCCCATTTTTGTGATCAATTCTTGCAGAAATATTCTGGAGAAAGTAGAGATACTTGGCTTTGTGGTGTTTTGGAAGTCTCTGCTGTCAGAAGGAATATTAATGCCCTTTGTGTTACAATTTCTTAAATCCCTCCCCACTTTACAACCACATCCAAGTAAAGCACCAATACACACACATGCAATGCACACACAGACACACACGTGCACAGCAATTTTTAAATCAAAAGGATTGAAACCATATGGAGTCTTTCCCAAGGTTTACTGAGGTCACAGTTTCCTCTCGAGAAAAGATTTTTTTTTTCATTG
The DNA here is from genome assembly GCA_002007465.1 of Ailurus styani. NCBI lineage: Eukaryota > Metazoa > Chordata > Mammalia > Carnivora > Ailuridae > Ailurus > Ailurus styani. The sequence goes on from LNAC01000115.1 coordinate 656,502, forward strand.
TATGTCTTTTTATAAAGTTACAAATGGGTCTTTTGGGATTTTAAAAAAAGAAACAGCAGAAGTGAGAAAAATCAGAGAGCACTCTGTAAGGCATTTACCTGGCTGATAAATTCACCAGACTGTAGCTACCATGTGGACCACCTCCTACTTTCTTCCACCCCATTTCCGAGGGCTCTGCTCCAGTGGTCACGTGTATTCACCAGTGGCTAATGTAAGTAATTTGTTTGCTTGACGGTAAACTATTAATGTAAGGACAGGGTCCAACTAAAATATTTTATGAATACACAAACAGTATAATTTGTACTTTTTCATGTAACCTCAGGATTTACAAACAGCCTTACTAACTCCACTGCTGCTGAAGGAAACCAGGTATATAGAACAATGTTTTAAGCCACACACACACACACACACACACACACACACACACACACACAAATACATACACACACACCCCCAAAAGGAGAAAAAAAGAGAAAACCAGAAATAGATTATCAAAATGACCACAACAGGAGCTAGTATACAGTAGAATCCAAGACACTATGCATTCATTCACTTACCGAATACCTAACGTAGGGAAGTGTTTCAGTGGGACCAGAGAGGTCAAAGAACCTCCCTCAAAGAGGGAAACACCTCGGCTGAACCCTGAGAAGAACACAGGAACTAGCCAAGGACTTCGAACAGTCATGTCTGGAGAGCCGTTCTTGTTTTTATATGTAAAAATAGAGGCCTGAACCCCCGGCAGAACAACAGTGGCTTTGGCATCCTGGCCGAAGTGCGAGGCTCCGTGGCTGCTTCATAAGGCCGAGCCCTTTCCACAAAGCGTGATGCCACTTGGGCCGGATTTGAACATGTTCAGAATGTTCCACCCTGGATCCTCTGGCCCTTTAGAGACAGACATTTGAAAAAAGAGCGAGTTTCTATTTTGGGGCTATATGACATGCGAACTCAAGGCTCCTTTTTGAATATTAAACTCTAATCCCTTCTCCATGAAGTCATCCAATGGCTCAAGTTTCACCACAGCCAGCCAGTGGGAAAATCGCTGTCCTCATCCTCATGTGCCTCTGCCTGACCCACCCACATTCAGCCCATGAACACCCACACCCCACCTGTCTACAAGTTTTCTTCTAACTCCATAGAAACTGATTATAACTGAATTTTTAAATACGTACCATAGTTACCTTTAAATAACTCTTTCTTTTTTCTCTTTTTTTAGTTTAAAATCATTATAGGGATGATGGGCTTATAACAAGATCTTCAAGAGCTTTACTCAGATGTGTCAGGTCACAGGTGAGAAGGGGAGGAAAGTCAACTTTAGACTTGGGCGTTCTTCAGTTGTGACAGCGAGGCTACTGACTTCCTGCCATGGGAGCACGCACAGTCCTGTCTGCTCCCATCGCCCTGCTCTGGGTCCTCAGTGTCCCTCATGGAGAGGACAGCGGTAGTTTCCTAGCCATCATGGACACCCTGTCTCCTTCCAACCCAACCTCCTTCCTAAATCCGTCTTCCACAAAGTCACCCATGAAATGCCTCCTGCCCACAGGATGATGTCTAATCTCCCTGGCCTGGCAGATAGGACCTTTCCTGACCCATCCATAACCTTCACCCATTCCTCCAGCTGTGGCCTCACACTGGAACTCTGGGATACTCTTCCCCTCTCACCTCCATCCCCATGCATGCACTGTGCTGCATCATGTCCTCTGGGCCTTGGATCATGCAGTTTCATCTGCTGGAATGTTCCTCCTGGCTTTCTGCAGCAGGCTCTCTCTATCCATCTTTCTGAAGTAAAGTCAGTTCCTAAACTTTCCCTGAAGTCCCCCAAGGGACTTACTTCTCTGTGCCCATGTAACTTCCCTGGCTAAATACTCCCACTGCATGATGCCCGTAGACAGTCTCTGTCTAGATGTCCTTCTCTCACATTTGACTGACAGCATTTGTATGTCAAGGTCTGAGCCTCATCAACTGTGAAGTCTCTTGCTCTGATGACCACCCTGTCATGTGTATTTGTAGAGCCAAGCCAAGGGCTGCCCTCGCCTTGAGAAGGGGAGCATCACAGGGGAGGACTCCCAGGGAAGACATGAGTGTGACCTAGGGAGGCACAGAGTGTCAGGAAACCATCTCCATGGTGTCAGGATCTAGAGGGCTGTAGGGCTTCTCTCTAATGCTTGACATGTGAGGCTTTTCTCCATCCCCCCTTGTATTCATCAGCGTGGCTTGCAACGAAACCCAACATAGTCCACAAAATTATACTGTCCACCTGTACAGAATGCAGCCACTTGTCTTTGATTCAAGATGACGTTCTCTGGAAGGCAAGCATCCTTTACAAAAATTGGTAAGTAATTAAATCAGGGTGTTGAGCTTCCTTTCCACCATGTTATTTTGTCAATTATAGGTATTTAGATCAAATTTATTGTTTCTCTTTCCTTCAAGTAACAGAGCTTGATGACTTTGTTGAGGTCAAAAGCGTGTCTGGGTCTGAACATGGGTTAGCCCCCATGAAATCTGGCACAGGAGGGGTTAGAGTAGTTGTGTTTCAAGGACACGAGGACCTGCTCTAATGGAGGGGTTGTTGGTAGAGGGCCAGCTGTGACCACTGGGGCTTCAGAGGCACTGTCCATTTCTTCCTCACAACAACCCTGCAGGTGAGAATCAGTGTCTCCATTCTGTAGATGAAGAGAAAGACTCCCCTCCCCCCGGCCAACAGGGGTTAAGGAACTTGCTTACAGAAGGGCCTGCTGCTTTCACTAAAGTAAAGGCCAGAATTTCAACCGAGGACAGACTGTCTGGCTCCAAAGTCCAAGCAGCCCACACCAGTGCCTCCCTCTCAGAATACCTAGAAACTCTGCCTGGAACCCCCCTCCTGCCTTCTGTCCTTTTCCTCTTCAAGGCAGAACATCTTTCTCACACTAACCATCCCCAGCTCCAGTCTTAAAGTATCTTTTAAATTTTAGTCCCTAAATAACCATAATCAAAATGTTTTTCCTTTCTTTAATGAGAAGAGTTTAGAGGAGATGAGGTGGGAAGTACGGTCAGGTAGAGAAACTACATAATCTCCCATATTCCATCTTTTGGAAAACAAAGGATTTTTGGGTAGGTTTATTAAAAAAAATGCAGCTGAATACATTTCAAAGATCTTCCTCTCCAGGTACAGTAAACTTAGGGTTTCAAGATCTCAACTCCAAATAGAAAGACAAAGTGGTGGCAGTCATGGTTGATGTGATGTGGATGGCAGTGAATGAGTCACAGTTCTAGGATTTACTCTCTATGAACCTCTGGGCAGTGGAGAAAATAGTCCTGCCTTACTGTAGGGACCAGAGTTGATAAGCATAAAGCAGATGGAACCACATGGTATCTGGTGGCCATTTCTCTGAGGTATAATCTATGCATTTTAGACATGGTTTCATAGTTATTTAACAACTTAATCAACATTTACTGAGGAATGCCCATGTGTGAAGGTCTGTTAGTGCAGTTGATGATGCAGAATTCAATAAGATGTTGGCTTTGTATTCTCAGGGCTCACCATCCAGATGGTAAATCATATATACATAAAATTAGGTGTAATTCCACCAGCCTATAATACAAACAACCATGGAAGTGCCAAGTACTAAAATATCATTACTGCTTTATCAGGAAAATGACATATTCCTTTAAGTATGTAATTTTTAAAAAATTCTCCTCCATTATTCCAACTGATTCTTCTGAGAGCATTTCACCCACAGGCACAAATCAATAATTTGACAAAAGAAGTCAAGAGGAAAAAAAACCAGGAGACAGAAAGCACTCATATCTAAATATTTGCATATTATTTCACTTCAAGAAGCATTTGTCGGTTGCCTGCTAGGCACAGGACCAGTGTTTGAGAAGAAGGAACCCCATTCTCACTGCATGAGAATTTGCTGGAGACTACGATATGTATACAGTTTCAGATATGTGCTATAACCTCTTTTTTTAATATGTGAGGACTGAAAAGAGGAAATGCAAGGATGATTACCTCAATAAAATGCTTTACAAAGATCATATGGTAGGTTTATATAAAAGGAAAGGCAATGGAGCAGAAAGGTACTGAACCCACGTCGCCTGGATTCAAATCCTCCCTTGGCCACTTACTACTTATGCAATATTGAAACTGTAATTTAATCTTTCTGTGCCTCAGTTTTGTCCCTGAAAATAGGATACTATGGATCAAATGGTGGTTGTGGGATTAAAGGAAATAATTAATCCACATAAAGGCTTAATATGATACTTAGCAGAAAGTAAGGACTTCGTTGTTATCGCTGTTATTTCCTTCTGACAATATTTAGAACATGCAAATAACATCTAAATTGCAGATAAAAAGCTCTGATAGTAAACTTTATATCCAGTATTATTGTGGCCACTCCATGGGAAGGGGATAGATCTGCACCCAAAAATTGTTTTGAATATTGAGACTGGTGACACCCTCCCAACATAAACTAAGAAAGTATAAAAAGGTTGATGGGGAGGGGAGAGCAAGGCTTCAAAAGGAGGTCCAAGGACACCTTGAAAGAGGAGGGAAAGGCAACTCGCGTGAGGTTTTGGTAATGGTTAGGCTGGGACAGGGTGACGATCCTGAGTGTGGATGCCTATGGCACCGAAGGAGGGAGCATCTGGGCTTCCTTATCAGTTTCCCCAGAAGCAGGCAGCCGACTCAAACACTGTCAGCAGTCAAACATCAAAAATCGGAGTCAGACTCTTCATTACACGTGTGTACAAACCTTCCCAAACAATTTATATATGGCTCAGGGAGAGGATTTTGGCAGGCTAGTACATGTTTCATATGTTGCAATGCTCAGAAATCCACGTCTACATTTAGACATCTATTCCACAAAGGGAAGTAAATGCATGTATTCATGTTTAATTTCCTTCGGTTCTTTTTTTAAAAAACAAATAAATATTACTAAAACTAAAGAAGAGTACAAAATTATGTTCTTTAAAAGCATGTTCACTGTAATTTAAAAAAAAAGAGAGAGAGAGAGAGAAAACAACAACAACAACGAAAAACCTTGGAGCAAGAGGCACCTCTGAGTTGAAGAGTTTCATCCATGGGCTACCAGATGGACTATCTCTAAAGGGACCCCAGAAAAGAAGTTACAATTCCCACCTGCAACAGTCCCTTCTAGCACTTTAGAATCCTCGAAACTGCATACCATGTAAGTGAGTATATCACACTGGCCACAAGTGAGGCTCATTCTCACTGAGGTTCTGGTGTAGTGTTGCCGTTGCTTTTTTTGCAGTTACTGTTGAGTATTTTCTGAGTTCTAGATAAGCACCAGACCCTCTGTTGAGGATTTCACATTCACTATGTCATTTAATAACAACCCTATGAGGTAGATACTATTATTATCCCATTTTACAGATGGGTAAAAATGGAGAACAGATGGAGTGCAGCTAGCCATGGCCATTCCTTCATAGCATATATATATCCAGTGATGTTTTGTCTTGTTTTTTCAAACATCTTTCTGTCATACATGGAACCACAGACATGCCAAATTCTATTTGATGTGATTAAACCCCCCAGGAGGAAATTATAATTCTGACTTGGAAATAATTTAGCTAGGAAAGTAGAGGCTATTGAGGAAGCATCACAGTAAGAGAAAACTCTTCAGCATCTCCTAGTTTAAAAGCATAGACGACTCTTTGAAACCATTGCTATGTATGGGCTGGAAGATGTTTATGGTGAATAAATTAGGGCCCCATGATAAGAAGTCCCTGTTTCATTTCTAAACACCGTTTTTCAATGGATGAAAACATTTTCTACATGGTCCTGTAAAAAGTAATTTAATTTCTACAACAGTCATAATATTGAAATTTTTCATTTGATATTCTCAATCTTGGATCATTCTTTACCAGGCTTGAACACCCACGGGATCATATACAAATCGACACAAATAATGATCATGTTCTCTTGTCAGCAGCATTTGCATTTTCTAATATGACTCAGTGCATCCATCTAGCACTAGGCATGTCGAAAAGTCAAATACAGCAACTCACTATTTCATTACTATACTTTTTTAAAAGTTCACAAACAGTAATAGGCTAAGAGATGATAATATATAATTGGAAATGGAGTCTCTAAGAAATCTTACAAGTTTATTATAATTTTAATGTCCAGATGTCTACTAACTTTATATGAAACTATAAATGTTTGCTCAAATCTAGTAATCGACTTTCAAGTTCATGGGCATTTTAGCTGTGGCTTTCTTTTAAAGTTGCCACATTAAAGACTTTTATGGATTTGGCAGTTTTGTTTCTGCTATTTTCAAGCCAATGGAGTCCCCAAACTTGATGTTGGCTCTGCAGCTACCGTGAACACAGAGACAGGACTTCAGTCAGGTGGGAAGGATCCTAACTGGGTGCAAAAATGATCTTTGGGGAAAATAAGGAGCTTCTGAAAGGTATCAGAGTGCTTGTAAATTTGAGATCCAAGCTTCAAAGATCTCCCGATTACCCCCAGTACTGTAATACGGACAGCACTACTCGGCATGGGGCTTACACTGAATTGCAGGACCTAAAATGGGGTTATCTTCACAAATTGGGTAATTGCTGCCATCTTTAAGCTGGCATTTGACCAAATAGCTATAGGCAGCTTAAAAGACAATTTATTGCAAAAAGTAAGCTTTATCTGAAAATGGGAGGATTAGGTTGTGGTTTCATGCCTTGCCCTGCTTTGTATTGCTGGAGGTTGGAGTAAACACGTCTTCTGACAAGACCAATACTCTCCTGTCTTTAATGGAGCCAAGGCCATCCCCTTATGGTAGGTAGAGAACTTGCCCTGGCCTACCTTATAAATATTCAGTAGGAAGTCTAGACATCACAGAGTGCAAGAGCACTGAAATCACCTTTTAGAAAAGTCAACAAACACTACTGCAAATCCAAACAAGCTTCTACTGGATTTCAGCAAAATTGAAGTCAACATAACTTGCCCTAAGTTGGTGAATACATGTTTATCATTTAAGGCAATTTTGGAGGAAACCAAAATGTTTGGGTTCGTAAACACGTTGGCTATTAGAAATAAAGCTGAAAGAAAATAAGTTTATATCAAACCCTAATTTCTTATTTTAGGGGCTGGAAAAATGATCCAGGGAAATCAGTGCATGTAAGTCCATATAAACAGTATCATTTGCACACGATTAAGAAAATACACATTCTCTTTCATGGGGCTCTATCATCTCCCTGCAGCATCCAAATTATACGTGCTGTTGTTACAACGTCTCTGAAGTAGAAATCGTTAAAGGATAAATCAATCGCTATGGACAGATAAACTAAGATTTACGTTTAGGCATTCCAGGGCTTGTAAATGCTAAATCTGATAGTAAAACCTGTTTATGGAAGTAGTACAAGAAGTTTCATCAACGCTACAGCCTGCTCAGTTAATGATGTGGAAGATATTTGATTTCTATCAACAGCTACTCACTTGTCTAGGTTTTCTGGGACATGGACCCATCCCTGAAAATCCAGAGCAAAGCACAGCTCAGAAGATAATTTGGAAGAAAAACAGTAACCAAAGAAGGGTGGGGGGGCAGCAACAAAGGGAATTTAAATTGGAGACAAGTGGAAAATGTGGAAAAGAGAGGAAGGAGGGGAGGATGAGAAGCAAGCAAGACAACATGAGCAAGCATGGGGGCTTTTTACAATATCTTTTCGATACAGTATTGCTTAGTAGCAAAACTGGTGCACAACTGGACAAAACACTAGCGAATTTAGGAGATAAAAATTTCTTGCATTAAATACAGTCTCAGGGGTGGCTCAGTCAGTTAACCGTCCCTCTCTTAAATCCCACTGAGATTTTAGCTCAGGTCATGACCTCGGGGTCCTGAGATGGAGCCCCCACACTGGGCTCTGTGCTCAGCAGGGAGTCTGCTTAAGAGTCTCTCATCCCTGTCTCTCTGTCCCTCCCCCTGCTCCATCTCTCTCTCAAAAAATTAATTTACTTAAAAATATTTAAATAAAATGTTTAAAAATAAAAATAAATACAATCTCATGATTCTTCATAATTCTTCAATGTAGAGGGCCTCGAAAGAACTCAAGGATCAGAAGGCATTTACCCATTTTTAATTAATCAGGGTAGAAGCGACTTGATTAGCCCTGTCTAAGACATGTCAAGGATATCAAATGGCTTTTGGAAATACAGTTGTGATGATAAACTATGTAAATGAATTATGAAACCAAAAACAAAGAACAACTCTGTTTTCTATAAATGACTAACAGTCTGTCAGTGGATGGCAATATACACACAGAGATTTCGAGGTGATCTAAGCTTGCTGTGGAGGAAATCTAAGGAAAAAACAGGCATTGAACTTTCTTCAATGACTATGTGTTATTTTTTCATTTTTTCTGTCTGTGCACTAAAAGCGCAGAATTTGTAATTACGTAATATACACACACTGGGAGATTTTATCTTTAGTATTCTAGTAAAAAAGACTACACAATGTGTAGTTTCTCCTGTTTTTCACAAAGGCCTGGCCTGTCATGCCTACCATGTGTCCATGAACACTGATGAATTGTTTTTAAGGGAAAAGATACTCATAATCTTAAAATGAACTCTGAAGTATAACCATAATGAAACCCTAAAAAGTGACTTGAATCGCATCTGTAATCAAGATAGACATGTGTATTGAGAAATGTACCTATACAACTCTAGGAAAATACATTCATGAATTCCTCAGGGTGGTATTCCTGAATGCCTGCTCGACACAGTCCACCATGCTGAGTTCTCTTGCTGAGGCAAGAGCCTTAGCCCTTGCCCTTGAAGGTCTAGAACCAATACAGACAGCATGATAGGAGTGCAGAGGCAAAATAGACAGGGACCCAGTCAAAAACTCCTTATTTTTGTGATGTAATATGAAATGGGCTGATATTGCTTCTAAGTTTTTCCAGAGAGGTAAAACTGGAAAAATCCATCGTATTGGCTAATTCCCAAGTTAAATGTCCATTCGTAACATGTCAAAATGATTTTTTATTCTTGCTCCATTTTTTTTTTTTTTTACAAAGAGAAAAATATCACTTTGCTGAAAGTAATGAGGAAAATTTGGGGAAATGCTGAGGTAAGAGTAGTTTAAATAAAAACGCTTTTATAGCATCAACTAAACAAAACAAGTCATGTTGTTTCCAAGGCAGAACTGTTTACAATACCAAGTGTTTGTGGGAGCAGCAGTTTAAAATATAAAGAGACAAAATAAATTAAAAATTACAAAAAGGAGTTTATATAAAGGACCTACTTCTGGTGGTGGTGGTTGTTTTTCCAAGTTTTTGTCAATCAGAAGTCAAAGCACATTTATCAGTCAAAGCCCACGGTGAGCATGAACCTAAGTGAGGGGCCGTGGAGGATTGGCTCTGGAATTCTACTTTAGCTCCAGAAAAGTCTCTTTGGGACATTTCTTATTTGTCATGACTGCTATAAGGTTTTTTTTTACTCAAAATAGGTATTCATTACCTCTATTTTCCCTATTTCACAAGATTTTCCAAGGATGGAGCATGTGTTTTACTTTATGTCTTTTACTATATATACATAAAATGGTTTTTCAACTTGCCAAGAATATATCCTCTGAGGAGCAAAAGATACAAGAGCTCTAAAAAGATTTCATAGAAGTACCTCCTTTGAAGCCCTTTCCTCCTGCTTCTATAGTATCAATCATTTTATCCACCCCGATTCCATCTTAGTTTTTATGATTGGTTCCCCAACTTCCTCCATGCAAGTGCCCATGATACTCAAGTCATGTGACAGAAAATGGGGTACTAGAGGGCTCCGGAGAGATTTTCAGCATCTCAGTTTGTTCCACTTAAGAGATACATAGTGGCATGGAAAGAAAGAGAGAAGACAAACTTTCTTCTCTGTGTTCTTTCAAAAAGTAGTAAATCTGGAAGTTGAAAGAACAGACCCGAGACGGAGTGACTGAAATCTATCAAGTGTTTATTGTTCTCCCAGCGGACTGTGGGGGAAGAAAGGAGGATTCTTAAGCAGACACGGTATCAGGTATTGCCGAGCAGGGGGACGTGGCTGAAGCCGCAGGAGGCAGAGAGGAAGGAGATGGGTAAGGACCGGTGGGCATGAGGCTGTGAGGCAGGGTCCAGCAGGATTCTCCCTCTCCGGAGGGAGTGAGTGAGTGAGCTGAGCCCCGGACAGCTGAGCAGCCCGAAACAAGTGGGCGGACGGGCGAGGCAGGACCAGTTTCCACGGGCCATTCCCACTCTTGCCTCCATCCCCTCGGACCCATCCTCCAGGGCCACGCTGCGGGGCCACAGAAGAGCACAGATGCAGGCAGCCGGCGGCCAGCCAACATTCAGGCAAATTGTCACCTTCCCATGGCCCATGTGAAAGAATCAAGGAAGAAAGACAAACTACTAATCTCATCACATGTTACTTCTTAAAAAGCCTCTCATGGCCACTCAGGGTCTACTGGGCAAAACTCAAGGCATTTGAGGCTTCCTGTAACCTGGCTTCAGCCTACCCTTGCAGCCTTATTTTTACAACTGGCTCACAGGTCCTAACAAATCGAGCCCATTGCCTTGATGGCATCACCCCCTTACCCACGTCTATGCTTGCACACATCTGTGTTCTTGGCCTGGAATGGCTCTCCCATCCCCCATTCTGTCACGATGACTCACTCTGTGAATGCCCCCTCATGCCATGGTCCAAATATCACCTCCTCCAAGTTGTCTCCCCAGTCTTCCCCTAGCTCACCAGAAGGAATAGGGTGCTTTGACCTCTGTGCTCATACCTCATGCACACTGCACTTAGAGCTCTCGTCACAGAACAACTGAGTCCACATCTTTCTCCGGAAACTCAGGATCTTCTCACGGCCAGATGTCACATCCTGTTCACCTCTCATCTTTCAGCCTTTGTCAGAGGGCAGGACCGTAGTAGGGACTCGATACATGTTTATTAAATAATCTCTTGATAAGCATGCTCAAACCAGTTTAGCCAATGCTTTCTGAGTACTTACACGTGGCCGACCGATACAATCCACCAAGTGATAAAGGGAGGTAAAGTACAATGACTGTGTTTCAGAAGCTTGGAATCTCACGGGGAAGACAAACAATTACAATGCAATGTAAGATGTACATTGCTGAGATAGATAACAGATTCAGGAGCAGCACATGAGAGAAAATACTGAAAGATAAACTGGATGTAGTCGATGTTTTAATCTAGGAAACAGTGAGAACTAGAGCTGGCCAGGAGTCTTGGAGATGATTTAGCAGACAACAAAGAGCCACTGACAAGCTTGGGAGAGCAACAGCATCTTGATGCACATGGTATTTTAGGAAGGACCCCTTGGCAGCAGCAGGATGAAATCACAGAAGCAGGGAGAAGGTGCCATATGGGGTCCCCTAAGCTTCCTGGCCCTGAATTACAAAATAAGACTTCTAGTTTATAAATCCACTTCAGTCCCTGCCGTGAAAGGTGTTTACCTCATCACGGGAAGGCAAAGAGCGCAGGGTGCGTCAAGTTAAATGCTGGACAGACAACGGGTGGTGGGTAGTATTTGCAAAGATGATGCATGTCGGGACGGACGGGGCAACGCAGCTAAAAGCAGAAGCGCTTGCAACTAGCTCAGGAAAAATTCCGTAGATTTCTCAAAGCCAGAAGAGTTCATGGAGACTGCGGTTTGTGCAACCAGACACACTTTTCGGCTAGGACTCATCTAGCAGTAATCTCAACAATAATTAATCAAATGAGGAAAACGCGAAATTATTAGCATAACCTACATGAAAAGGGGGGCATGCAGCCTTGGTATTGTTTAAGAGATCTCACAATTATATTTCCAAGTCTAGAGCTGCTACAGAGTCAAGACCAGGGGTGCCTGAAATGTCACCTTGAGGAGGCGTAACTGCTTGAGTCGTCAAGGGATTGGGAGCCTCGTTTAGACTCTGGATGGAGGTGGCTGAAATGCGGACTGGGATGCTGAAAAGGTGACGTGATGTGGTGCAGAGGAAAGTGCAGTGTTAAATGTTCGAAAGGAGCAACCTTCCCTGCAGTTAATCTGGTATGAATTTCCCCTTCCCCCTGCCGTAAGCAGAATGCTAATTCTCAGAGGAACCCCTGACTTCACTCCCTGAGGCTGCCCCAGCCATTATGTTACTTTGCAGGGCAAAAGGGATCTTGCCAGTATCATTAGGGTTACTTACTAGGTGACCTGAAGAGAGGGAAATCATCCAGGTGGGTTTAATCACATGAGCTCTTTGCCAGAGAAGGTTCTGCAATGGTGGCAAAGGGGAAAGTCAGAGAAATTTGCAGTATGAGAAGGATTCCAGCACCGCCCCTGCTCTGAAGATGACAAGGCTCTGTGAGAAGGCATGTAGGTGGCCTCTAGGGGCAGAGAGGGACCGCTGGCTGACAGCCAGACAGGAACAAGGACCTCAGTCCTCCCCTACAAGGGACTGAACTTTGCCAACAACTTGAATGACCCTGAAGTGAATTCTTTTCCAAGTCTTCCATACCAGAATGCAGCTCAGCCCACGAGCTTGATCTCAAGTTTATCAGACCCTAAGCCACGCCCACCAGAACTTCGAATCTGTAAGACTGTGCAGTAATTAATGGGTGGGGTTTTAAGCCACAGAGTTTGCGATAATTGATTAAAGCAGCAATAGAGAATGAGCAGGTGCTCCAAAAATTCTTATGAAATTAACATCCATACATTGATAGACATGAAGTCTTGAAACTGAATTCTGCAAATGCAATTTCATAAAGCAGGTAAATGGTATGGGCAATAAAAATCATGAAGTAAGATAAGGAAAGAGCACTGAGGGTGGTGTATTTGGGAAAGGCTCCTGGAGGAAATGGGGACCCATAGGCACAATTTCTGGCCTGCTGTTCCAAAAACCCATTCCTTTCCATGATCCAACTGAGTATCTTATTCTCTGATAACAGGGGTCCAGCCAGTTAATCATTTATTCATCCAATATGCATCTAAATGGCTATTTCCCACCCAGTGGTGGAGGGACCAGCACACCCACACAGAGAGTGCAGGGTCAGGGAATAATCCTCTACTACCCGACAATCCATCACTGCCTGGGCTAGGTTAAGGAAAATGAGATCTGAGGTTACCAGCAAATAATATGTTAAATTAGATAAGGGAAAGGAGTCTTGGAGTCTCTGCCCAAAAGCTGAATCAAAGTTGGCATAAACACGAGCATGAAGGTGGACAACTTGATGCAATCAAAATTAAAACGAAGGACAAAGGGTCATCATTAAAATATAAGTGAAGGGGCGCCTGGGTGGCTCAGTTGGTTAAGTGTCTGACTTCAGCTCAGGTCATGATCCCAGAGTCCTGGGATCCAGCTCCACATTGAGATCCAAATCGGGCTCCCTGCTCAGCGGGGAGTCTGCTTCGCCCTCTGCCCCTCCCCCTGCTTGTGCTCTCTCTCTCCTCTCTCTCAAATAAATAAAATCTTTTTAAAGAATAAAATGTAAGTGAGAAGCATGATACCAGTATTTGATCCAGAACCACCTCTTCGGTGAGGCAGTCAAAATAAATGGGTATTTTATTATTCCTTGGTGATTGTCAGAAATGATTCTGCTATGAGAAGATCTCTGGTCCAATGAAAGAGAACTTGACCCATGGAAGCTATTGGGACCAAAAGGTTATCTGTTCAGAGCTAATGTGTTTATTTCAAGTACGATCTCTGCCTGTGAAGCCAAGCAAACAGTCAAAGGAAATTCAGGTTGCTACAACCCTCCATTCCGTGCGTTAATTCAAAAACTCCAGCACCACATGGGACCTACCAGGGGGCAACGATCATGACAGCAAGATGTGAAAGCTTGGCGGAATATTGAAAAAGTAGCCAAGGCATTCCATGGCTGCCAGATTTTAACATTCTTCATGTTACTTTAGCCCAGGCAGTGAAGTTCAGTAACCTACCACATGCTGCCTATATAATAGGAAACATTTACATCAGTGAATGATTATAAACAGAAGGCTCTTGAAACAGCTCACTGCCAATCAGATCCTTTAAATATTTACATTCTGCTGGCTGACACAGACCCACTGTTTATTACTATGGTAAAAGCTTACTACGCAAGCTCCAAACTAGATCCCCACAGGACAAAGGTGTCTGGTTTCCCTGGTCATGCCGCTGGCTATCTCGGGGGTAAGAGGGTACAAGGTCAGACCTGAATACTTGTCTTCCTGCTACTGACCACTTCCTGTGTTACTTGCTCTTATTATTCTTCATTCCACACCCACCTGGCCATCATTGCAAAAGAAGCGAAACTATTCTCTTGGCATATCCGTCTGGGGGTATTTTCACTTGTTCATCCTGCCAATGAGTGGGGGAAAAAAATCTTTCCTTTCTAACTGGTAATGGGGTTGACAATTCTCCATTTTGCCTCCAGGTTAACCTAAAATGGTTGAGCTGGCAATAATGATTTGATTCAGCTGGTAGGTTGGCAGCGCTATGAATCGGGACTCTCTCATCCTGGCCTGTCATGATAAATGATTTCTTTTCCTTGCTCCAAATATAATTATGTTCCTGATTAGTAACAAATGTAGAGGAGACTCAGCCCCTGAAGCAAAGCTCAGGCAACCCGTTCTCAACCACCAGCACATTTGTTTCATATCCGTTAGAAGAAAAAAAAAAAAAAAGGATTCACCGAACTCAGAGCAGAAATGGCAAACCTTTCGACAACAAAGAACAAGACAGGGACCCGGTGGCCGACTCTGACATGAGATGGCATGTCAGATGAAATGCCGAACATTAACTCTCGAGTCGCGTCAGACATTCACATTCACATTCACATTCCCTAGTGCATTAAAACTGCATAATTCACAGCTAGCGAGCAGCTCATTTCTCTCTTCGGATATGGCCCAAGAAAAATATTGCTTTATTTTCCTTAGTAGTTCAAAGGAGATGGCTCATGCCAGTAGGAAATCAAGTCACTTCTTTTTAAAAAGATGTTTTCTTCTTCCACTTGTTTCTGGGCTCTGAATCTCAATCTCTCTTTAAACAACTTCAGACAAAGCTCCCTAACAATAAAATTAAATTTTAAAATGTACCATGTTTTTCTGCAAATAAATCGTGATAATTGCATCTATTTTAATATGATTATTTTCCTAATAGAGATAGCTTAAAAAAAACATAATAAGCCCATTGCGTACACATCTCTCCCACCCTCACATTGTATATCCTCATGAAAAACAAAGAGCAAGCATTGTCTTCATGCAAAAGGGGGAAACAAACAGTCACACGATTTTGATGTGACTTCCTCAGTCCTTCAGGAAGTTCATGAAAAGATGTTTGAAATGATTGATTCTAGATTTCTCTGACCTCTGTGAGAGCATAAGTCTTTATTTATTTATTTTTAAAGATTTGTATTTATTTGAGAGAGAGAGCACAAGCAGGGGAGGGGCAGAGGGAGAGAGAGAAGCAGATTTCCCCACTGAACAGGGAGCCCGACGTGAGGCTCAATCTCAGGACCCCAGGATAATGACCTGAGCTGAAGGCAGATGCTTAACCAACTGAGCCACCCAAGCACCCTGAAATCATGAGTCTTTAAAGCCAGGGAAGTGATTGCATTCACTCTTGCAGCCCATGCCTTGCACTTTGGAGAGGTGTTCACTATGGTGTGCGGGATTGGATTGAACAGAGTGCTGGCTGGCCAACCAATCACAGCACTCAGATTCTGAAGTATTTTAGAAGCTTTACGGTCATTGGACTGGCTCTGGTGGAAACGTCAGCCCAAAGGTAGTTAGAAGATATCCATGAAGAAACATTGCTTAAAAACACGTATTTGTAACAGCTCTATAATACCCGCAACCTGTGACATACATGGAAAAGCAAATTTTACCAGTCAAGCATGCTCCTTTGTCCTTCAGTTAGTCATTAGCTACATGGCTTATCACACCACACAATTCATTTCAATTCCACTGGATCAGTCTTATACAAAACCGTATTAATGTTTATGATAGTGTAAATCAGGCAAACTTGAAATTAGTGAGAGCATGAGGGGGTCTTCACAAAAGACCTGATTATAGCTTCTAAAAAATCAATTTAGGGGAAAATTGTCTTTTATTTCAAAAATAGACGATTACATTCAGATCAACGACATTAAAAGTAAGAGCCAACATTTTATGGACTATAATCCACATACTTTTTGAGCTGCTTATTTACATTTAAATTCAGAACCTATTCAAAAATACAGTGGACCAGGAAAAAAATAATATATTTTATTTTTAACAGATAATTCTTTCTGGATGATTTCCTCTTTGCACTTCCTATAAACTTAAGTTTGTACTGTTTTAAAAGTTTTCATAAAAGTACAACAGAGAGAATTTAAATGACAAAATTGCTAACACAGCAGAGACGTACACCTCATCTCTGCAAAAAAAACTTAGCTGAGGGCTTACTGAGTGAAACAAAAGTGTAGGTAATAAGTACAAATGATATACTAGCTAAAGAGGCCAATTAAAGCCTCCTGGTGTGGGTATCGAGACAGAGATAGTGATTTATACCTAGCATTTGAAAGGATTACTCTTCTGAATGGAAGTACCATCTTTCAGGGTTGTAAGCGTCATATCTGCAGACCATCTGCATGTACATAACGTTAATTCTTTCCATCCCAGCACAATGACACACGCATGTATGAGCTCTCTCGCTCTCTCTCACACACACACACACACACGCACAGGCATGCACACCAAGAAGGCAGCCGATGACCACCATGCAATTTCCAACCACAAACTGCTGTCAGAATGAATACTACATTTTAGCTCTTCAAACAACTAGAAGGAAGAGCAAGTGAAGTCAAGAAGGTAGCTGAGTATTTAAGGTTCCACACTCTGAGACACACATATCAATGTTGATCAAATCTACTAGATGACTGCCCTATCAGATTACATTAGGTGTTTTCTCCCTGTGGGAACAGTCAAGGATCATGATATGATTATCACACTGGATATCTTATACCCAAAGCAAAACAAAAACAAAAACAAAATCAGTCATGATCGGGAGAATGGATGCATTCNCCTATCAGATTACATTAGGTATTTTCTCCCTGTGGGAACAGTCAAGGATCATGATATGATTATCACACTGGATATCTGATACCCAAAGCAAAACAAAAACAAAAACAAAATCAGTCATGATCGGGAGAATGGATGCATTCTTCACATCAGGTGCAGTGGGGCCTGGCATAATTTGAAGTCACTGTTAAGGACAGGATGTTAAATACAAGAAACCAGGCATTAAAGAGTATTTGCTGCAAGATTCCATTTCTGTGTAGTTCGAAACCAGCATAACCAATCTATGCTGTTAAAAATCAAGATAGTGCCTACACTATCAGGCGGGAGTGACTGACAGTGACAGGAAGGGGCACTGAAGGACTCTTGCAAAGGTTGTAAAGTTCTATTTCTTGATCCGAGGGCTGGGTGCATGAGTGGGTTGGTTTTGTGGAAATCCACTGGGCTGCACATTGTGATTTTTATGCTTTTCAGTTACAAATGTCATCCATCAATAAAAATTTGCTCAGAAACACTCACCATTGAGGAACCAAGTCTGCTGTCTCTCCAGTTTCTCTTTCTCCTTAAAACACACAAACTAAAGAAAGTGAATGCGACAGGGTTTTGTCCTTTACACTCTGATTCTCAACCTGTCATGACCTGAAACATTTACAACGGAGATAGATTCAAAAGCCAAGTTTTCGGTCCTTACTTTTAAAAACGTCATTAACAATAGCTGTGCAGCCACAGCAGACAGACTCTGGGAAGCTAGAAAAATTGCCACGGCCTCACCGCCAAGAAGACGAGGAGGATTTGGGTCTCAGATGTTTCTGACTCAAAGCTGTCTGCTTTATAGCATTTCTCTTGACAGCCCACTGGCAGCAGAGAGCGACAGTCAATGCCTGCATGCACTGTCCTGCCCCGGGCACAAATCCCAGAGAAGAAGCTGCAGTCTTCTCCATCCATCCTCCTCTCCGAGGTCTCTGGCCACGGCCAAGGGTAAAAACTAACCCCCCAGAGCAGAGCTGAGCTCCTCTCATGAACAGCTTCTTGCAAACAAATCCAGGAGCCTCTAACTGCCTATCTTTTCTGCAGGTTACAAAGATTCTTAATGGAACAGTTGGGTGCCTAGGAGAGGAAAAGTATCTGGGGCAGGTTGGCCAGGATTTTTTTCTTCTCTTGTTTGTGTCTTCATTTGGAAAACATGTGTTGAGCAATTCTCATATGCCAGACCTGGCGAGCACCGTGATGAAGGAGGCAACACGCTAAGTCTCTCCCAGCAATGGGGGGAGAGGAAGGTAAAGAAGTAAGACGGTGGGGTCCTCGGGATGAAATAAAGGTATGGATAGAATATGTCCCCTTAGTCGATGTCCCCTTGTCTCTTGTTCTCAACTTCCCATCATTAGAGAAATGAAGTTGGTACCACAGAAATGAGCCTAAATACGTAGTGTCGGTGCCTGAACACGTAAGAATTTTATTGTAGTTTTTCAAAATCACACCAAGCCCTTCACTCCAGTTGCATCTAATTGTCACAACTACAAAAGTAAAAAATGAAGGCAACAAATATGCCGGAGCCCCGTGCGTCCACCCTCCTGGGTAACTGCCAAAAGCCAAAAGCCGGGTCACCATTTCCAGAGAACGCTGCCTGAGACCCATCATTTCCTTGTCTTGGTAGGAATTCATCTTTGTCCTGGTCCTCTTCTGTTTATCTTTATCAACTAGGCTCAGCTTGTAATAGTAGAGGCACCAGAACACATCCTTTGGCCTTTATACTCAAAGTACTGTTGGCGATGTTGATTTCTGGATTTTTCTCAGGAGATTCTTCATCTTGACTCTTCAAAGTCTGTTTGATAGCTCAATTTCAACTTCAAATTGGCATATCATAGATAGTAAAAAGAGCTCTGATTTTCATACTATAAGACATTCAGAAGTAAAACAAAGGAATGGGAGTGAGAAGAGATTTCTTAGCTGTTCATTCTTTTTTATTCCATCAGTAGCCACTGCTGGCCACCCGTGACTCCCTGTTGCTGCTTGCCTTCAGCTATAACTTGACTTATACCAGTACAGCTTTACAAATTTAATAATGGCTGAAAGCACTGGCCTATTTATAAACTTTGAAAGGCACTGGTTAAAATGCATTTTGGTATCTCCTGTTCCTCAGAGTTACATTTAGTCCTCAATCGCGCAAGCCCCGTGGGTTTAGTCTCTACTAAGATTTTAGCTGTGTCAACCTTCAATAGACTGGACTCCTTTAGAAAGAAAAGGTAATGATCAAGCCATTGGAATAACCTTCATCCTTAGACTCTGGCGTTTTTCCCTCAAGTGAGCAATTCTTATCGTCACACTAATTAAGTAAAAACATAAAGGCTTTCCCAATGCTTTTCACAAGGGAACACTTCTCGCAGATTTTATTTTATGAAATCTGTAAAGTGCTAGGAGGCATAATAATTAATAGCTAAATATACATGGAATACATAATTAATTACCAAATATGATACCCTTAATACTTGAAAATACTAGAAAGCTAATTTTCAGTAATTTGTCTAGGAAAAGAGTCTTTATTTCTAAAGAAAGGTGATATAGATTTGAGACTGCAGTGGTGAATTTGGTTTCACTGGCTGAAAATGTCAGTTATCAGTAACTAACAGGTATATTTCTCTGCGGATTGCAGTAAAGCACTCCACCGTGGATAAATGGGGGCACAGGGATGAAAAAAGAGAAATAAATGAGAGAGAGGGAGACTGAAATTGAGATTGATTGTGGCCTGTGGTTCTCTAAGTAACTAAAAGACCCAATGGGTCAAAACGGTTTTGCAGCCCAAATATATAACATACGTGAGCAGCTCCCACCGCTATTTCCCGGTCAAAGGTTATTGTTTAATTTATCCCAGTTAAATCTGATCTCAACTGTAATTACCATGCAAAGCTCAAACTCAATCCAGACCCTTCAGTTCAAACCTCCCTAAAATAAAGACAATGCCCCCCAAACAATTTTCTCACGTGGTCCTTAGTCAGAACACCTGAATGTGACCCTACTAGTAATGAATTCTTTGTTGTTATTTTAGATATAATCAAATAAGTCAATCAACTTTGAAATGAAATCACAAGAGCTACAATAAACATTCAAGTAAGACAAACCCGGAATCTGTAGAATATCAGACAAATTCATTTTCACTGACTTTTACTGAATATTTGCATGCATAGGAGGCACCGAGGCAGGGACTGATGAGAATTACGTCCTACCACTCGCTACCCTCTCATGACACCTGGAAGGGAGGTGGAGATCCTTGTCGCACTGCTTTGGCTGGGTCTCATTGACAGGTCATGAGAGGCAGGTGGTTATCAAGGAGCAGCCATGACAGTGTCAGGGGCTTGCAGCTTTCAGCGTCCCCATCCCAACTTGGAGAGTTCCTGAACTCAATAGTACAAGTGGCCTGCTGAGTCCTATTCCTTCGGCCCTTTCAGCAGTTGGTACTTGGATTAAATCACTTTCTGCCTGAAATACGTGGTGCTTTTTCTACAATGAATCCCAACTGATGCACAAGGGTCCTACTGCAGTGAACTAGGGCTGAGAGGGAAGCCAGGCAAGGAATGGAGAGAAGAGCTGGGCATGAGCTGTCATGATTCATATTCACTCATGCATGTGTTCCCTCGACGATTCCTCCAGGCAAACACTTGCTGAGTCTGAACTATGGGCCTGGCGCTGCGTCAACAGCTTTGACCTTTTAAGGAACCAGGGTGATGACGGTCAAAAAAAGAAAGAGGGGAGGGAGCATCCACAGTATGGATAATAAACCCTCTATCGTATGCACCATTTGAAAGCCCTGAGAACTAGCTGGTGTGCCTTCATCTCTGTGTCTTTTATCCTTCTCACTGTTATCTACTAACTTTCTTTGGCGTTCACTTAAAGCCCCATGTAGGACTTTGCAAAGAGATGTTTGTCTTCTACAATGAGTACCTATAAATCTATAAATAATTATGTATACTACAGATCCTAAAATATAAAAACAAGCATATTCCCATTTAGATGCAATTAATGTGATATTATTTCCCATTAGGGATAAGATCTATTCTTTTATTCTAGAAAAATGAGAGTCAAATCATTCTCTGAAACTATGTGCACTAAAATCCACATAAATGATTATGAGCATAAGGGGTATGCAATTCCCTTTAAAAACACAAGGTGTTTAGGCTGACATAAGTAAAAGAGAATCTATTCAAACTAAGAATCATAAAAATTCCCTCTGGTAAGATAGTTGATGAGTTATTGAATTTTCAGGAAATATCAACAAACTCTCCAAAATTTATCAGATGGTTAACATTCATCAACCTTAAACATGAGCCTTGATATTCACAGTGAGTGGCAATGGTAACACTCTGGCTGGAATCCACTTGGGTTTTCCATTGGAACCTGTGAGTAACAAGTGTCTGCTGCACAGAAATGATCCTTATCCTGGTGACTTTTTCTGTCTTTTGTGAACCTGTTACTCCTGATACAAACAAATACCGAAGATGCCTAATGCCCCACTGTTCATGTGGCTAACTAGTAGCTAAACTTGAAAGCCCCATGCATATCCAACCTCTTCTTGAAGCCAGGGCTAACTGTCTAGGGTTACACTGATCTCTTGTCATTATCAATGCCTACTGCATTCCTAGATAGATCCAACGAGTTTACCAACAAGTTATTTTTTCTTTTTTTTTAATATTTTAAGATTTTGTTTATTTATTTGACAGAGAAAGCGAGATTACAAGTAGGCAGAGAGGCAGGCAGAGAAAGAGAGGAGGAAGCAGGCTCCCTGATGAGCAGAGAGCCGGGTGAGGGGCTCAATCCCAAGACCCTGAGATCATGACCTGAGCTGAAGGCAGAGGCTTTAACCCACTGAGCCACCCAGGCACCCCCCGACAAGTTATTCCCTACTTGAGTAAAGGATGGGTTTACAATCTCCTCCAACTCATGTTTTAATAGTTAACCTTTTATTTACTGCCTAGTCATCTAAGAGTCTCCACTATAAGCTGATGGTCCAATGATGGAAAGACACAGTACCGTGACTTAAGAAGTGTACAGTCCAATAAAGGGAGTCAGATAGCCCAACACAGAGAGAAGCTGAACAAATGAAAAACAAGGATGAGGGAGGCTTAGGCCATTCGACAAACTCCCCAACCCTCACATGTTCATTCTGCAAAAGAGAAAACAAAGGAAAATCAGAGATGGGGTGAAACAAATTAAAGGGAAAAGAGAGCACCGCTGGGTCAGATGACCTTCCTTGAGGAGTCCCACGTGCCCTTTCTCTCCAGGTGCTGAGGAAGAATGGCATCCTTGCCACGGGTCAAGCTGAGAGACGGTGCGTCCAAATTCTCACTCAACTAAACTATCAGGAGCCACTGCAATGGATAAGACCCACATGTGCTGTCAGTTAAGTAACAGTTCAACCTTTTCTCTCTCTTCCCAGTGCTGACTGGGAGCTCCTAAAGTCACAAGCACCTTCAGCCCATGTATTTGGAGCTATCATGGGTCCCCACATGCTTTTGGAGATGCCTGGAAAACCAAATCAGTCAAGCTTCTGCCTAAACATGTCCTTGGGTAAACAAAAGTCAAATACACTGTTCATGACACCATTCCACAGATCTCTGTCTACATATCCTTCGGAAACCTCTTCTTCCTTAACCAAGCTCTGGGTAAGAACAGCCTACAAATCCCATTTAAATTGCCTCACCATTTGTTCCCTTTCCTAGAACCTGACTTTTGCTCCAATTCCAGGGCTCAACTCCACTGAAATGTTTTCTATCAAGGTTAAAATGACGCCCAAGTAACACCCTGTCGGTCCTTTTCCCATGATCACACCCCTTCTCTTGGTTTGTGATATTCTCTCTCCCCTGACTCCCCGTTCAAAATACTGTTTCTTTCTCTGCCTTTTTGGTCTTTCTTCTCCTCCCCTATTTATCAGTCCGTTTTGCTGTGTAACAAAAACATCAGAAGCTCCAATGAGCTGCAACAAGAAATACTTATTTCTCACACATCTGCTCATTGAGGTTTAGCTGGGGATCTGTGAACCCCAGTGGAGCTTGTTCATGTATCTGGTGCATTAGCTGGGGACTGTGCTCTTGGCTGGGCTTGTCTCGGGCACCGAAGCAGCACAGATTTTGTCTTGTTTCTCTTCCTGCTCATGAGACCAGTGGGCTAGTTCAGTCCTTTCCTTCTCTTGGAAATCGCAGCAGTGTGTGTGGGGAAGGGGAAACATGTACATCCTCATAGGCTGAGGAGGTAAACTGGCAACCATCAACCCCTCCTCATAGTGTTGGCCTGAGCAACTCACACAGAGGAGCTGCAGTCAGAGGGCAGGATAGTAGACTATCTCTCTCGTGAGACAGACTGTCAAGTTACATGGTAGAGAGCAGGAATATAGGGAGGGAAGAAGAATCGGAGTTCAAGGCTATTAATGCAATCTACCCACTTTTCTCCCCAATAATTTATATATGTGTGTATTTATGTATATATGTGTGTACATGCTCACCCAAACACACCCACAGATGCATATACATATGCATACATACACTCCCCTAACACACACACACACACACACACACACACATACACACACACACACACCAGCAGATCTCAACCCAGGGCAATTCTGCCCTCCTCCACTGGGGGATACTTTTGGTTGTCATGACATGATACCAGCAGTGGTGGAAGGAGGTGCTACTGGGACCCAACATGTCTTATTGTCCAATTTCCTAGACTATTTAGGATGCTGCTAAATATCCTACAATCACAGGACAGCCTTCCCAACAAAGAATGCTCCAGGCCAGAATGTCTCTAGTGCTATGGTTGAGAAACCCTGAAATGTGTACACACACAAACTCACATACACAAAGAAAGACAGACAGTGTGAGAGACTGTCCCAAGTCTTGCAGTGAAGCTACTGCTTCAGCCATTTGGATCACTAGTCTGGGAATGGTCCCTAAATCTACATCCATCAGAGTTAATCCAGCTGCCATCTGTCTGATCCCATATAATGTCTCCTCAAGTCTATCAGGAAAACTGATTTCAGCCAAATTTATCTCCAAACCCAGCTGAGATCCTGGTTTTCCTGCTCCTATGAGTGGCACCATGTCTGTTCCAGTCACCTCAGTCTTTCCCTAACCCCTAACCCATACGAACACAGGGAGACCCTGGTTTCTTCTCTCAGAGACACAAAAATAGAAAACATAAAGATTAATGTACTGAGATTTGGTATATTGCCTCTCCCTTAAGTTTTTGCATCTCAAGGCCAGGGGGAGGGAAAAATGCTTGACAAAAAGAGAGAAAGCTTTCAATTCTGTGATGGTGGACTATGAAGCATCACGAAGAGTCACATGTTGTAGTAGATAAGCCCCCCCCTCAATTTACAATATTTAGGGGAAATTGACCTTTTTTGTATTTTTGGACAAAGGCTACATGTCTTCATTTTTTTATTCCATGAATTTGGAGTCATTTCTGATTAATGAATTACTTTTAAATTGCTTTCTCTGCATGTTCCTTTAGAAATCCAATTATAATTCCATTACTGGGGGGAGTGAATTAGAAAGCAAAGAGATGCTTGCATGAAATTAACATATCAATGGATTTCTTTGCATTGATAAGCAAATTTCTTTTCATATCAGAAACTGTTCATACAAAGATGCTCATTATAGACATTAGAATCTGTCAGTACATCACATACTGCATACCCGTGCCACACCCAACATTTGCCCAACTCCAAATAGACTCATCAATCCTTTACTGAAGGCTACAGAATGAAAAATGTTTCTTCTGGATATAGGCAGACTCATAAAAGTCTTTGACTTATAGCCTTAAAGTTACCACTCACCCCTACATGTGTGATTATTACGGGATTTTTTAAAATCTATTTGGTTCTACTTTGTTTGATTTCCCAGGTCTGCGGTTGAAAACAACAAGACAGCTTTGCATCAGTTCAGTGGGAGGGAGAGAAGGTAAATTATAACAGCTTCATCTTATATGTGACTTTTAATACATGGAAAATCTATAAGCATGTCAAATGGTGTTGGAGAATACTCATATAGTAATACAGAAATGTCTAGAAGCAAATTCTATCATTTTATCAATAAGCAAATCCATCTATAATCCATGTTTGTATTAGAATTACTCTTACAATTTTAAGACATTCACTTAGAAGCCGGATCCAGGGACATATCATGCTTTTCCTTTACTTTAGAAAAACTGTGATGAATTTGAATTAAGAAATGAAATCAGAATGCCAGCAACTGCTAACATGTTCCTTTATATTCTCATTTATTGAGTAAGGAGCATGGCACTTTTTGGACAGTGTCAGCATTAGTCTAAATAATTTGTTTTGGAGGCAATATCCCTGCTAAATGGAGTGAAGATAATTTGTAATCTTCACTCAAAAGACTCTTTACACAGCAATTTTCCCTTAACATATCATCAATAAAGACATCTCCGTTTCACCCACTTAAGGTCTCTGCCATGGGGTAATTTCACTAAAAGTTGACCACATGACATAAAAAAGACAGCCCTACGATAACACATTCTGACTTATGATGATATTATAGTTCTTGACTTTAGCTTTAGAATTCTTATCTTTCCCACCTGGTGGTTCAGCTGGAAGATAATGATGTGAGGCTGTCTAAAGAGGATCAGATGGGTAATATCAAAAGCACCAGAGTCCTAAGTGCTCAAAGCTTTCAGAAATTGAAGTCTGGGTTATATCTCCACGGGAGGAAAACACCATGCATATGTTTGGTCAGAAAAGAAAATAATTTCAGAACCGTGTCTCTTAACCCCTCACTAAGGATCCCTGTAATGTGCCCTTAGACTAATAACCCCACCATTGAATCTTAAGAAGACGGTCTTGCTTACAAGAAGGCATTCAGATGTGTCATGAAAAATAAACAAGTCAGGAGTGGAGAGCAAAGTAAGAACATATGAAACACACCATAAATCTCCAGCACTGGGAACTCAGCTGTGAAAATAGCTTGTTAAAATCACCCTATGTTTGATTAAAAAATAAAACATTTCTACACAAACAGCCACGTTTGAAGTCCACCACTGCTACAAGATAAAATGAAGCCTTTAAGGAACTTTCAAGATAGAAACACGTCAAGTGTTTATGA
This sequence comes from Ailurus styani, assembly GCA_002007465.1. NCBI lineage: Eukaryota > Metazoa > Chordata > Mammalia > Carnivora > Ailuridae > Ailurus > Ailurus styani. Next base: position 682,585 of record LNAC01000115.1, read on the forward strand.
AAACAAAGTTCTGTTGACCTTGTATGTGAAATCTCACTTTACCCGGGTATATAGTGCCTTACTGAAAACCTTGAGTTGAGAAGTTTAATTTCGTGGGAGAACACCACGGAAGAAACCAATGCCACCCCCCGCCCTGACCCTGCCTGATACTTTGCCCAGTGTTCTCCACCACATGGGAATACTACGCTTTGAATGCATGGAAGAAAGTCTGACTAGATAGAAATCAGGTTCTAGAACATTCTGACTGAAAACTTGAACATATTAACTTGGGACATCATTGCTAATGTAGCTGACTCAGGTGGCCTTTGCAGTTATGAGGAAAAATATGTGCCTTTAATGAGAAGTCACTAAGTTTCTTTCTTTCCCAATCACCTCCACCTAAAGCATGAGAATCCGATATTATTTGAACCCTGCAGCTATTCTGCTGAAAAGAATTCATTTAGTTGACATTGTCAAATACCGTTCTTTGGAAAAACAGAATGGCATCTTAAAGAGGGAAACACCATAAGGAGTGGTTTCCAAGTAACCATTATAGGTACTTAGATAATATCAAGTCATTCTTTAGAAGTGCCTTCTAACCACCATTTTCCCCTGGAAGTAACATTTATAAATTCTTCTTTCTTTTCTTAACAAGCCTAAAGCTTTCCTCTTTATCCTTATTGAAGAGTTAACAAACAGGTCTTGCACTGAAACCATATGGTCTGATTCTACTGAAAAGTGAAGCAATGGGAAGTCCTCAGAAGAACTGCTTTCAACAAGCAAAAATGCTGCTGCAAGTTACATGGAACATAAGATTTATCTGGATCATTCTGGAATGAGAGCCAGGAATTCTGTGAGGTCAAGCTCTTGTTCTATTGCCAGGATTTCTTGAGTTTCTTACCACAGGCATGAGCTTTGGGTCCAACAAGTCTTGTTCAGTGTAAAGGGGCCCACCGAAGCATAAGCCTGTGTTGTAGGATATCCAAAGAGGGCTCCTGGTGGGGGCCAAGACTCCTATAAGAGACTGATCGTATCAGAGGCCAACAGCTAGCAAGGGCTGTGTTCTGTGCAAAACACGAAAACTCTGGCCCGTCTCCTCATTTGTCAAATGAGAGAGATAGACAAGGATTCCTTCTAAATTTGTTTCACCAACCACTGCCTCTGTGAATAGCAGAAGATAAAAGGAGGAGAAAGGGACATCATGGTTAAGAAAATTTGGAAAATGTTGTAAAGGGAGACCACTTTTTTACGACAGGAATTTCAGAGCCTTTAAACAAGGTTTATTTGTCATTTGTCCAATGTACTCATAGCTAAGCCACATTAAAACATTCTCAAGTAGTTTCCACTTGTTAAAGTTATAAGTACCCATTACGTGCCCCCACTTTTCTACTTCTCTCAGAAGAGATGTCTTCCTTTTGGTTAAAACATAGAGAGAATTCTCCTTCCTGAGGTTGGTGGAGAAGAAATCAGGATAATAATATATCCCATGTAATATTTACTATGGAAGGATGAAGTTCCTGTCTCCAGTCTACACCCCACCTTGATCTCAGACTTCTTCCCCTTTATGAGATCAGGCTCACTTGACCTTTCCAAAGCTCTACCCCTCATTCTGTCTCCCCAGAGATGTGCACCACAGGTTTTCCTATTCGAAGCAAGTTAGGAGTTAATAGACTATTTTCTTTGGCAGCCTGGGGCAATTTGCTCTCACTGTATTCATGCTTTTTTTTTTTTTTCAAGTTTTCTTTATTCCTTTTCCTGGATCAGTCTCCATCATCATTTTTTGGCTTTCTGCTCCACTGCATTTCTCTGATGCTAAAGCAATGCTGAGGACCTTCTTTCCCTCTGCCAGAGCAAATAACCAGAGGACCAGGTCCTGCTTGGTGCACCGTGGCCACACTGGGGAAGTTGGCCGATGCCTGGGAACTTTCAGGAACCACAACTATTTCTCAACAATGTTTGTATCATTCAACCATGGACATAGTATAAAAGATCAACCTCCTTCCCACCCCACCCACTCCCCAAATCTTGCACTATAGAATCAGTTCAGAAACCAGTTGAAAAATTCTTAGAATATGGGGTTACAAGACAAGAAAAAAACTAATTTTAATTCAAGAGGAAGTCAAGGACTAGGTTGGGTGGGGAGTAGAAACATAGAACTGACTCCTACTTTACTCTCTACTTTCCACATACAAGGCAACAGATGTGGGTGGTATTAATCATGTCACATGGGCAGATGTGTACCCACTGGCTTTCACACGGACCATTTTGAGGCAGGAAATTCAACATCAGAAGGCAGGCACCAATAGCTTAACTTCTTGCAGGATTCCATGAATGTTGAACTGAACATGTATAAAAAAAGATACATAAGAAATTCAGAGAGGGGAGGGACACCTGGGTGGCCCAGTTGGTTAAGCGTCCGACTCTTGATTTCAGTGCAGGTCATGGTCTCAGGGTTGTCACATGGAGCCCTGCGTCAGGGCTCCCCACTCAGAAAGAGGTCTGCTTGAGATTCTCTCTCTCCTTCTCCCTCTCCCTCTGCTCCTCCCTCTGCTTGTGTGCGCTCTCTCTCTCTCTCTCTCTCTCTCTCTCTCTCTCAAATAAATAAATAAACCTAAAAAAAAAAAAAGAAATTTGGAGAAGTGGGAGACTGCACTTATAGTTAGAAATCTAGAGTAAGCACATTAAGGTAAAATTTAAATCCCATTTTAGAATGACAACCTGATTGAATGTGACTATCCAACTGTGAATTAAAATTCATCCTGAAAAGGCCCCCTGGGAGGCTCAGTCAGTTAAGTGTCTGCCTTTGGCTCAGGTCATGATCGCAGGGTCCTGGGACTGAGTTCCGCATCAGGCTCCTTCCTCGGTGGGAAGCCTGCTTCTCCGTCTCTCTCTTTCCCCCCTGCTTATGCTCTCTCTCTCTCTTCCTCAAATAAATAAATAAAACATATATATAAAAAACTCATCCTGAGAGGAGATGACACTGAGGGGTACACCATTTCACCAGAGCTTAAAATTTGGAGTTTCTTTCTAGAAGACCTGTCTCTTAGTCAAGAAATCCTCTCACTGACTAAAAGGATGAAATTCAAAGTATACAATGACTGAGGGAAATGCTTCATTGCTCTCCTTCACATTTGAAAGTGTATAATCATCCCCTCTGTTCTTCACTGAAATTTCTCTTCCTACATTATAAAACTAGAACATCACACCCTGATATTTATTTTAGTCTCCAAACTTCATTTCAGCACAATTGTGATAGTCTACAATAAGGTCATATATGCTAACAGTTTCATGAAATGCTTACATGAGCTAGTTTACAATTTGAAATAGGTTCTTTCAATCACATCAAACAACATTTTGAGTAGAGGGAATTAGAAGTCCACAAAGAAAATGATGACTCCCTAATGATCCAGTGCATTTTTTTTTTCAGACGATAAAAACAGGGCTTCTCACCTACATGCAACAGTGCTAGTCAGGTAGGTGGGGGAAAAAAAAAATATATATATATGACTTCCTTCTTGCTTCCGGCACAAGCAACAATTTTATAGTATTTACAGATATACAGACATATACCAGATTTCCTCCTTTTCCACTAACCACTAGAAAATTTAAAGAAATCACTCTCTATGTCTACTCATAAAGAGATAGATCTACGATCCTTTGACTCTCCGAGATGGTTTAGTCCTCTAAAAGCGCTGGTGCTCAGATAAAGTCTACCTCAAGCCTGCTGCAGTGATGGACAACTATTAAAATCAGATGCAGGGTTGGGGCCCCCGTATAAGGGATGGTCAGCAGCAAAAGTTTCTAAGTCAAAAGCCCTTCCCTGCACCTATCGGCCCCTTGGCTCTTGGCAAGCCAGATGCTCAGTGAAATCTGACATCACAGAACAAGGTCTGGAGCTATAAAGACTGTACCAGCTCAGGCGTGTGCAGAAACTGAGACACAAAGGACAGAGCCATGCCCTGGGTGATCAATGACAATAATTCAGTAAGTACCAGCAGCTGGTGTATTAGCGCTAACTGTGGCCGAAATGCTGGGCGCAGTGTTTGCAGGCATTATTTTATTTAAAAGTACCATGATTCTATGAGGGCAATCTTATTACCATGTCCATTTTATGGTTCAAGAAACAGAAGCACAGAGAAGCTAGAGTTTGCCCAAAGTCACAAAGATAGTAATTTACGAAGGCAAGAAATCCCAGACCCTCTAATGTGAGAGATTGTGTTCTCTATCACCTGATTCAAATGCTCCCCCCGTCCCTTAGTCTCAACTGAAACTGGTGCTCTAAGACCATGAGCAGGGCAGGTTGCGGAGCCTGTGGGAAACAGAATAACCATCTCCCAAAGACGTCCACACCTCACCGTCTGGAGACTTTACTTCCACTGGTTAACTCCTCTCTATCATGTAACAGATTCACAGGTTCTGGATTCATAGGCTGCTAGTCAATCATCCTTAAAATAGGATGATTACCCTACATCATTCATGTGGGCCCGACATGATCACTGGGGTCCTTGCAGGTGGACAAGAGGGCAGAAGAGGTAGTGAGTGTCTGAGTGACGCCCAGTGAGAGACCTGGTCAGCCATGGCTGGTTCTGAAGACAGAGGAAGGGGACACACACAGAGAAATGCAGGTCACCTCAAGAAACCAGAAGAGACAAGGAAATGGGTTCTCCACGGAACTTCCCGAAGGAACACGGCCATGCCGACACCTTGATTTTAGGTCAGTGAGGACCATTCCAGACCTCTGACCTATAGGACTGTACTATAATATAGGGGTCATTTTAAGCCATCAAATCTGTGGCAATTTGTTATCAAGGCAACGGGAAAACTAGCACCAGCCAGAGACTTGGTAATTAGGGTCTTGAAGCACGAGGATGATGAAAAATGGCATAGGCCTACAGGTGAGGAGGGTAACATGGAGAAGAGACGATTCCCGCCCCCCCAACCCCAAACTAGTTCAAAGTTTGTTCCTGTTCCCCAGGGAAGAGAAACCAAAGACCGTGTGAGGAGCAACTATGCATTGTTTCTGGTGCCGACTATAACTAGGCAGGGAGATGTCTGTGTTCCCTTTACAGACGGCAGGCTCAGTCATGCGCATCAAATATCTCGGCCATCTCAACAGAATCCACAGGAAAAGAACCCGCTCGGTATTGTTGTATATAGCGTCCGTCCTGGGAGGCCTCCACCTGACCATTAGAGTCAAAACTGCCACACAGAGTGGACAAAACTGGGCCCAGAGCATGCTGGGAGGATTCAGGTCAGCAAAACGGATTTCGACTCGCCACACTCTAACACAGGACAGTTTCCATACGGCTTTCCATAAAGGACCACGGAAAACGCCATCTCCCAGGGACTGGAGCCTCCGAGTTCCTCCCAGTTTTAGGAGAGATTTTTACCCGGTCTCTCAGAACCAAGGACCTGGATGAAGAGGGGCTACTCCAGTGTTCACACTTCAGAGCTGATGGGCAGGTGGAATAAAGTCTGTTCATCAGACATCAAATGTCAACAGAGCGTCACCTCTTCAGGGCTAAGATTTCTCACTTTAGCCATAAAACGATGGCGTGGTGCGTGTTCCAGAGATGACAGATTTCTATTTTTAAAACCACACTAGGTGTGGGAGAGACTTCCAGTGCCTAGCAGCACCACGGTCCCCTCTTGGACCAATGCACTCTGCTAGGTGACAGCTGCCAGCCCCTCGAAGCAAGGTGGGGTGGTGGGACCAGCACTTCCAAAGGGCTGAGGGCAGAGCTGATGTAGGTCGCCTTTGGGAAGAGGCATATGGTCCATACTCTCTCTCTCTGTGTCAGCTGAACGCAGAGGATCCAGGTGCCGGGGCCTGGAGTGACCAGAGGGTCAGAGCGGAGACCCTAGACCCGACAGAAGAACAAATGGGACTTTGCTGAGTGCACGAAATAAAAGACTCCTTGTGTTAAGCTAGTGGGATTTCAAGGCCACCCATTACAGAAATGGCCTGGACAAATACACTGGATTTTACAAACCAAGAACTTGTCCAAGTTTGATGATTCAGCACTTGTGGAACCCACTGCCTGCCCTTGGATCATCAAAGAAGCAGGATGCTCTGCTGTATCTGGCTGCTATTTCTTATTAGGCTTTAGCCTAAGGCAACTCTGCCTTAACTGGTTTACTGATCTTTGTACAGACTGAGCTCCCAGAGGCAGCTATTTTGCCCTGCCTTCCTCCTCTGATGCAACACTAGCAAATGAGCTGGACTCAATGAATGATGAGTGAATGAAGAAATGTGTCCCTCCTGCCCATTGCCGAGTGACTTGGTTCAGCCCTCTTCCAGACACTGGTTCAACGGAACAGCCTCTGAATGGTCCCCGTACCAGCTGCTGTGGGACAGCTACTAATTAGCCTGACAAAGCGACACTGTAAATGTAAATGTTTTCAAGAAATGTTTAATGTGAACAGCCTGTGCAACAATACAACTAAAAATAGACTAGGAATTTACTTCCTGGCAGAAAATGTAGGGGGCTGTGAAGCTGTGATCAGCCAACTATATGTTTTATCTTATTTTTAAAAATGCATTAGACTCAAATTAGTCTGAATTCATATGGCAATTATTGACTGTGTCACTCATTAGGAATTAATTATACACTATCTTATGGCATGTCCCCTGTTGCTTTGAACCCACAGTAAATTGTTAATTATAACAGTAAGCTTCCAACTTACATAAACCCCATACAGGAGGTGCTCGCTTGGAAATGCCCTGCTGAGATTCTCGGGGCCTCATCTTGTCTCTATTGCTTCCTGGAGGTGAAACGCTTGAGAAGCGACTTACTCTCTGAGTTGACCCATCAAATGGGCATAAAATATTAGCGCTTTAACTCTTACGGATGGGATCGCCCACACTGAAGCATTTCTTGGCCACCTGGCTAGGGAGGTCATCCACAAACGCTGACTGTCCACATTACGGGTACACGGTTTGGGGCAGACCCCCACCTCTCTGCGCCTGAACCGCTTCACCTAGAAAAACAGAGGCACAGACACAAATGCCTGACATTACAGAACCAAGGGCACCGCTCTGACAAAGTACCTGAACAGTAAACAGAATTTGTGCCAAGCCAGATAAGGAACCATGAACCCCCCATGGTACGGTTATGTCCTGGGTACATTTATAAAATAAAGTTTTTGGTTTGGGGGCAGGTTTTTTTGGTTTTGTTTTTTGACCAATGGACTTTTGAAACATCTTGGGGCAAGAAAGCCCACAACGTTGTAACGCGTTACTGCTTCATTTATCTCCATTTGAAAATAATAGGAAAGAATTTCCATAAAATTCCTTTAGTGTGGGCTCCTATCTGATCATCTGATGGGAGGCCCATTTCCCTCCAGAAGCACCCAGTGGGGAGCCAGGGGCCCATCCTCTCGAGGGCAGATTCAATCAGCAAGGGAGGGTTTCATTCCAGCTGCAGGCAGTTAAAAGCTGAATAACCAATTCAGCCGCGCTAAACCCAATCTCTCCCCTCAGGACAGAGGAAATAGTCCATTTGAACATGGATTAGGCCAAATCTCTTGGGATTTCTTATGTAGAAAGGGAAAAAAAAGAGTTCCTCTGTCCATGTGAGGGAGGGAAGGGCCACAGAGTGTAGGCTCTCGGGACGAGGGCTCCCCAGCCACTGTACTTGTTCAAATGGCACTAGTGACTTCAACTTCCACAAGCACGGCCGGTTGCCCAAGTCACTGGCAGCCACACACAGGTATGGGGCCCGGCAGAATGCCCAGTGCGGGGGAGAGACTAGACCCGAGCTACGTGCGTGTGTCCATTGTTTCCATCACCGGCACAGAAGCCCAGCCGCGTACATGGTATCCGGCCACAGACAAGGGAACAGAGCCCCAGAGGATGCTAATAAGCAGATAGGGCTGGCTCTGGCTTCTAGTGAGGATTACTTCCAAAAACACTCTCTGTCCATTATCCATCTGGCCTGGCACAAAGGTAGTGCTCAGTAAAAACATCAGTTTCAGGGGGAAAAAATGCACCTCCTCTCAAGAAAAAGACAGGAGTACTTAGAATCAAAGCCAAGACTACACAGGTCCTTAGCCTACCTTCTGAGAGGAGAGTCCCCTGAGAATTGCCTTCCCTCCATATTTTGATGTAATTATTGATACTGAAAGCTCTTCCCTTCCTTCGGCATCTTTATCTTACAATAGATCTCATTATAAGTATCATATTGTGCTCTTATCAGTAACACTGCAAAGTTGCTCTAGCCAGTAGCATCATCCTTTCCACGGTAAGGTGCGGCAAGGTGATTTGCTTAGGACACTGGTCTGCTTCTTGGTCTACCCATGGGAACAGGCTGCGAGCTCTGGAAGCATGCCCAGACTGGGCTGGACTGTGGACCAAGTGAAACCGAAGCACCATGGGTGGTGGCCAGAGATTGATAAAGTGATACCACATTAATAATTCCGATCACATGTGGAAACAAAAATATTTGAAATATATTGGGTTCAATAAAATATATTACTAAAATTATTTGCACCTGTTTCTTTTTACTTTTTAACGAGGCTACTCCAGAATCTAAAATTGCCAATAGGGTTCATATTATATTTCTATTAAATGGAGCTGCCTTAGGGCGAGTCTTTTATTTTCTCATGTAACCACACCATCCAGCCTATGACATGGAGATTCCAATAGTCCCATTTGACAGATGAGATAACTGAGCACAGCAGGTGGAAGTACTTTGCCCAAAGCCACAGAGCTGGTGAGAAGCCCAGCCTGGATATGCCCCAGGCACACAGAGCCCAATCTCCTCTTAAACACCACTCTGTACAAGGCATTGTCTTTTTCTCTGTGGAATGGAGTTTGTGTGGGTTGGACACATAGGGAAGCACCTAAAGAAATAAAGGGCTGTTCCACATTTCACTACAGGGTCTACCACCTACACATAAATTCAAGTTCATAGGTTAAGAGCAAATAATTTGAAAGCCCAAAGTAGCATGTTTTCTTCGGGGAGGGAGTATTTCCATTGCATTAAGTCTGGCATAAGATACATATTCTCATCTTTAAAGGCAGACATTTAAAATCATTTTATTCTGGTTTAGCCCTCATTCTCTACCAATGAATAAATTGTATGTTTCTTTTTGTGGACATAATTAGAGTCTTGGAAACCCATCTAGGCAGTGATATTGATTTCTGGAAAATTTGGTTTCAACTGATTCCAGATCCTCAGATGAAGCCTAAAATAAAACAGCTCAATTCTGTGGTATGGCCAGGGCCAACTAGGGCTCAATACATTAAGATACAGTGAACCATCCTAGAAGGCACGAAGCACTTTGCCCTCCATGAATCTTCCAGTAGCTTCTTCTTAACTCATTTGTTAACTAGCCATCTCTTTGAACGATAAGACCAAATTCCCTACTTAACTAATGGCAAACAGCCAAAGAATTTCTTTACATCTTCCAGAGACTTTACAGAAATGATAAAATTAAGAATTAACTTTATATCCACAATTCTGTCCTACTGTGAAACTAGCTAGCCAAATAGGTAGTCAAATATGAAACTTACACTATACAAGGAGATACATCATACTTTGTGCAAACAGCTAGAAACTGAAAAGCTATGTATACACTGAATTTTTGATCCATTGATTGGTCCTTTCTTACTGCTTTAGAAATACCTTACCTTCATAGTGATTGGCATTGGCTGCTAAATTCTTCTTCTCTGAGTAATTAATGAACTGTTGTTCAAGACTTACGGACAATAGCAATCCATGTTCTTGAAAAATGGCTTAGTATTTTCTGAAATGAGCCAGGGTGGAAAACAGCTGAACAGATTGGTAGACAGCTGGATGGATAACTAGAGAGGTTGTCAGCCAGCGGTCAGAAAGGGAGGAGAAAAAGGANTTGGTCCTTTCTAACTGCTTTAGAAATACCTTACCTTCATAGTGATTGGCATTGGCTGCTAAATTCTTCTTCTCTGAGTAATTAATGAACTGTTGTTCAAGACTTACGGACAATAGCAATCCATGTTCTTGAAAAATGGCTTAGTATTTTCTGAAATGAGCCAGGGTGGAAAACAGCTGAACAGATTGGTAGACAGCTGGATGGATAACTAGAGAGGTTGTCAGCCAGCGGTCAGAAAGGGAGGAGAAAAAGGAATAAAGAGGCTGCTACAGAGGTAGAGAAATAGATAAAAAGAGAAAAAGAGAAAGAAATAAAGACCAACTATAAGAAAATTCTTGTAAGTGACGAATCACTAGTATCATTCAATAATGGATATGTCATAGTCGCAAAGATAAAATGAAGAATTTTGAAAAGTCTTTACACAGGCTCTGCACCATATAAAAATCTAATACCTGTCCATTGTTGTTTCCCTAATTATCATTAAGGTTATTGGAGGGCTGGAAAGATGGCATAGACACCTTCTTAACCCCCTTCCTCTGACACGCCAGGTACAAAGCCCCTCCCATCTGTTCTGTACATAATAGGGTGTTTGCATCAACCATGGGATGTCCGGGATTCACAATGGAATCAAGGAACCAGATGCAGTGGATTGAACAGCACTCACCCCCGAATACATACAAGTCCCAACCCCTCCTGGTACCTGTGAATGTGATCTTACGGAGAAATAGGATGTTTGTCGATGTTATTACAGATCATCCTGGATTTAGGGTATGTCCTAAATCCAAGGACTGGCATCCTTAGATGTGAGAGGGAAATCTGAAACCCAGAGAGGAACTGGAGGTGGCGGGGGGGGGGGCGTGGAGAGGGGTGTCATGTGACCTGTGAGGAGGAAGGCAGAGACCATGGTGATTCAGCCACAAGCCAAGGAATTCCAGGAGCCACCAGAAGCTGGAAGAAGCAAAGGATTCTCTCCTGAAGCCTTCAGAGGGAGCATGGCCATGTAGCCCTGGCCCTACTAGTACCTTAGTCTCAACTTCTGGCTTCCAGAACTGTGAGAGAAGAAATCTAGTACTGAAAACCTTCCAGCTTGGGGAGTTGTTTGGCGGCCCTTGGGATCTAATGCATAGGGGGGGGTTCTGGAACCAGCGAGAAGGGTGCCTCAATCCTGGATACAAGGATATTCTACTCAGTGGGAATGGGACACAATGTATCATTTTGAAGAACGCCATGAAATGACCAGCTACTCTGAGCACAATTTTACTAAAGAGAATGGTGAAACATGCCTCCTTTTGCTCTAAATCTGACCACCAGGAACAAGAGCTCGAAGTAGTCAGGACACCACCCGTCTGTTTATAGGACACGCGCTTGCCCAGACTTCAAAATGTCCTGCATAAGACAGACAAACAATAGGAGTTTTGCTCAAGTTTTTTTTAATTAAGTCATCTGTGGTGTTTTTTCGTCTGGGCATCTTGAAACAGAAGTAAACAATTTTGCTTTAAAAGTCTCACCGGATAGAAATATAGACCCACCATCCGAACGCTCCTGCCTCCCTGCTCTAGATGTGGCCTGTGAACTGGTTGCACAGAAATCCCCAGCAACTTCTCAGAAATGCACAATCACGGGCCTCTCTCCAGCTGGACTGAATCAGAATCTGCATTCCCAACTGAGAGCCCCAGGTGTCTGGCTGGCATATGAAAATCTGACACGTTCTTCTCCAGAGAATTCACTCGACAACTTTTTCAATGGCTACGAAATTATGTCATCTCAAACTAAGAATGTACAACCAGAAATTCATGAAACATGCACACACACACACACAAATGTATTAAAATCCTTCTCAGCTCTTTTGATTCAGGCAAGAACTGTACACAGGCTTGATTTTTTTTAAAAAAATGAAAAGGAATATTTTATGTGTTTCACTGTATTTATTGAATGCAGTATTTTCTAACTGGGTTAACAGACTCCTAGGAAAGAGTTAGACCCAGAAATCTAAGGGATCAGAAGCAGTATATTTTCAAAATTTTAAATCATCACTATGGCTTTGATCTACTATTAACTCAGTTTATTAGAAGAGCCCAAGAATGTTCCCATGGTAGTTCAGCTTCGGCGACCCCCCTCTGCAGCATCACGGTGAGCACACCGCACTGGATGACGGGGGACATGGAGACAAAGGCGCGCATGCAGTGACTTCCATCCTGCCCAAAGAAAAGAGACAGGAACACGATCTCTTTCCTCATGGGGAGGCAAGTGCTCTAACAGAGGGAAGCTTGTTGGAATGGGGGGGGGCAGGGAATACTTCCTACAGGAAAGAGTGTCTGTGCAAAATCTTAAAGAATAAGTTGGAAGAGTCTTGGAAAAGAATGTAGAGAAAGGCAGTCTATTGGGAGGGAACAGCATAAGCAAAGTCACAGAGGCATGAAAAAAATGGGATTCTGGCAACTGTGGAGCACAAAGTAGGAGTCAGAGAGTGACAGGAATGAAGGCAGAGAGGCAGGCAGAGGCCAGTCCGTGGGGACAGCCAAGGAGCCCAGACATTGTTGTCTGAGTGATGGACACTTCATCATCCTGCTGCTGGTGATTGGAAATAAAGAGCCTAAAGTCTCCCTTTCTGGAGCATCTCACAAATCAGGCTCAATAACAGAGTACTGAAACTGTAAAAATTCTTAATATAACATTAGCAAAAATTGGGGCACTTCTAAAAAGGACACTTTCATCAATTAGATTTTATGATGACAAAGCATAAGACCTTGGAAATATTTAGGTCATATCACATGGTTAATTCAGTGCAATAATAATAATTCAGTGTTATAAAATATTACAAGAGAAAACTCACTAATACCAAGATTTGTAGGGATTTTATAGTGATAAAATAGACAGTAGATTTCAATCTTGAAAAACATTTTCTGCTGAAAAAAATCATGATGAAAGTCACTGTGGTAATTTGTAGCTAAGTCATCTGTCTAAGGAGATTCTTTAAACCTTCTTTAAGATAAGGCAATGGCGGTCTTTGGAGCATGAGCAAACTCAGTTTCTTCAGGCTGTAGAAAACCCAGAGTTCTAACACAGTCTGTATTTGTGTGTTCATGGCAAAGAGTCAGAAAAACAACATGGAATTTTCCAGGCAATTAGGGAAGTAGAAAAGCTGTGTGTCAGCCACACATGAGTTGGCATGGTAATGTATGGAGGGCTGTGGCACTGAGTCCCACATGGACCGGTCCACAGACACAAATTGCATCATTACCTCCCACCAGCTGCCTTGCAAACACATGCCCCCCACCACACAAGACATTGGGCAAGAGATGATGGATGATTTAGGACCTTTGTCAATATCACCCCCCCCAAAATCACCACTGTACATGAGTTCCTGAAGATGGGCCAGTAGAATAATCGTTACGAACAGAAAATCAAAGTATGACCTGTTTTTGCTATCATTATCTGGCATAATCATATTTTATATCTTTAATCGGCACACCTGCGTCCAAAGGACACAGATGCAATTCCTGGGGTCTACTACAGCATGGCCAGGCTTGGCGTCCTGGGTGGGTTAGGGGATGCGAGAGCAAACCCGATGGATCAGTGTCTAGTGAACAAACAGCAGGTGCACACGCCAGCTAGCCAGGGCTGCCGGGCATCCGGGACACGGATTCCATCGCTGCGGCTGTCCCAGGTCATAAACCAACTTTTTTTCCTCTTAATCCCCAAGCTGCTTAAGGTGCTCCACCTCATCACATGGGGCATATTAATGATGGCTCCAACTGGGTGCCCTGGAACTAGAGGAGTCGTTCCACCTGCTTGTGCTTCCTGGAAGGATCGGTGGGGATGTCTGCCTCATCTGCTGGGCAGATGCCTAGATTCTTACCCTGCAAGACAACCTCACATCCAAGTGCCTTTCAGCCCAGCACCTTCCTGGCCCTGGGGGTGGATCTGAACTCATCTGGGCTGAAGATCCTGGAGCCAGAGGTGGGTGCAGCCGTGGCCACAGCTCGCCCAGTGCTGCGAAAGGTGAGCTCCCCGGAGCCAAACCCCAGAGAGGTTAGGACAAGGACCAGATTCCCATCTAACAGGACTGGTTCCCTGACACAAGGGAAGTTCCTGGGGTAGAAGAGCAGACACGTTATCACAGGGCAGAGATGGGTCGGAACAGAGAAAGTTCCTAAGACCTGAAATCAAATAGTGGCAAAGGTTTTTTTTTTGGTTTTTTTGTTTTTTTTAAATCAGAGATGACAACTGAGGGGGGAAAAACACATAAACTGCATGGGATAGGTAAGGAAACCTAAATCTCTGAATGAAAATGATTATATAATAATTATTATAAACAATACATGATGATATAATATATAAATAGAACATTAAACATACGGCTAATATTGAGATCGATCATTCCTAAAAGGGTTAAACTTTACAAAAACTGTCATAGCTATTATATCTTGTTTATTTTCCCTGGGAGTTAAAGAAAAGAAAAGAAAAGAAAAGAAAGCCCTTAAATACATGGTCTATCACGAACGTTAAGAATGGTCAAGTCCTTGCTGGGATGAGAGAAGTAATATGTAGGGCAGTGAGGATGGGTGGGCGACGCCATGGCCCCTCCCCCTCTCTGTCTCCCCTCTGTCCCCCTCCCTGCCCAGCTCCCCAGCAACTCACCTGGACATTCAAGACGGACCCCGAGACAACAAGGGGAGATGGGTGAGCAGCGGATGCCACTACAATTCTAGTCTCGAAAATTAAATCACAAGAGGATATAATAACAGAGTAGTACTTTCTGACCCAGAAATCTTCAAAGTTGTATATTTACTTGAAATCGGCCTTTTAAAAAACAAAAAAGGATGGACAAAAGATATGGGATTAAGGCAAAGGAACTCAAACGGGGCCACTTTTGACCTCCCACATCCCAATTTTAGCAGTAGAAAATGCATTATTTTTCTTATAGTTTTTTCTGCACAGACTGAATACTCCACGTGGACAAAACAACAGAAACACTGTTCCAAAGTGAGACAGAAGCTTAAATATTTTAATGGACTTTTTAAATCCTTTTAAGCCTTTTAATAAAGAATATATTGACTGAGAGGCAGAGTAGATTTAAAACAGCCTGTCCAAGGGCAGCAGTGAGCCTCAGGTCCTGATTATATGATAAATTAAATGACATCAAAATAAGAATGAAATCAATTTGAAATAACTTGGAAATGATCTTTCGAAAATTGCCTCAAAATGTCAGAGACAGACTCTAGCAAGCTTAGCAAGAAAAGAGAAAAGCTGGTCAAAGGATTCAGAGATGAATATCATGTTCCAATTCCTGTGATCGAGGGAAGAGATTAGTGTCTAAAGGTCCTAAAATCTTTAGAGCTGGATGACAGTAAATGGCACATAACTTCAACTACTGGAGGGCGTGCGATAACTACTTTGAAAATGTTCAGGGCTCTTCATCTGTGATTTCAGTGCTAAGACGATTTCATCCATACAAAGCTCGCAGCCTACTTCGGTGCACATACACTTTTGGTGAGGTGAAGCCAAACAAAATCTCACCACAGACAGGTGGGAAGGAACAACAACAAAAAGATTTGAGCCTATTAGAAATTTTCCTAGTTTCTCTGCTAACAAGAAAATACTCCTGATGATTAGTTTTTCCATTAATGTCAAGGTTCACAACTAAAACCACTAAGCCTCCCTATCAATATACACAGCTGTATCAGTGCACTTGCCATCTAGAAGTGCTTCTCTCAGATGGAAGGGGTGAAGTGTTTCTGACGTGTTTTTCAGAAAAACGAGACATTCTGTCTATGTCTGAAAGTCTCATACCTGCAGGGGAGTAATGGAACCCTAATATCAGTTCACAGATGCCACTGCTGTGCAGAGACCCCTCTGCCCCGGAATCAGTTGATTCCGCCTGGTAACATGAGCCATATTTTTCTTTGTCTGTAGTCTTGGAAGATGCTGTCTCCTTAACAAGGATCTCTACCCCACAAAAACCCAATAGTATGTGCTAACACCTGAATTTCCAATAGAACATAAACAAAGGGTCTTTTAAATAGGAAAGCTTCCTAGCAAGTTTCAAACATGATTTAAGCTACGGAGATCTGATTTAGTGCCCTTTGGTGGGGGGAAAAAAAATCTGCTATGGACCATGGCATCCTAAAATGACAGCAATGGGGTCACTATTTATATGAATTAAGCAGGTCAGCCTACCTCTTTATCCATACATGAATGTGTTGGTGTAGATGCCAAGTACCTTGTGGATCTAAAATTCTAGAACCTCAAAATAATTTACACAACAACCGTTCTTAACTCCATGGCAAAGAAAGAATAAATGTATTTTGTTCAAGGCTAGAATGGGTCTTAGATGGTATTGAGTCCAATGTCATAATTCTATACATGAGGAAGCTGGGAGAGGACCCAGAAATTGAAAGTAATTTACGTAAGACCTTAAGTTACTGTGATGGTCAATTTTACCTGCCAACGTGGCTGGGCCATGGTAGCCAGATGTTTATCCAAGCACTATTCTGGAAGTCTCTGTGAAGGTATTTTTCCTTACAATTTTTTATTATGTTGTTAGTCATCATACAGTACATCATTAGATTTTGATGTAGTGTTCCATGATTCATTGTGAAGGTATTTTTAAGATGAGGTCAACATTTAAATCAGTAGACTCTGAATAAAGCAAATTGCCTTCCATAATGTGGGTGGGCCTTGTTCAATCAGTTGAAGGCCTTAATAGGAAAGGGTTGACCTCTCTTGAGCAGGAAGAATTTCCCTGGCAGACTGCCTTTGGACTCAAACTGCAACATTACCTCTTTCCTGAGTCTCCAGTCTACAAACCCATGCTGCAGATTTTGGACTTCCTTAACGTCCACAACCATGTCAGCCAATCCATTTAAATAAATTTCTCTCTCTTCTCCGGAGAATGCTAATACAGTTCCGACATTGAAATTATAACCCAGATCTTTTTTTCTCACTCTTTAGGGATGCTTCTGAGGGGTGCAGCCATCTTTTCACTGCTTATTTTCTTGTATGTTGCCTCCATCCAGCACCTGGGCCACCATAACAGTATCTTTTTCAATCCCCCCTCTCCAAACCTGCTCCAACCTGGCCACAGATGACTTCTTATTATGAATAAATTACCTACTGAGCAACTGCTTGAAATTCTTCAACAGCCCTTAACTTGGTTTGCATGTCATTCAGAATCTGGGTCCTCCTTACCTTGACACCTCCTTCCATTCCACTAGAGGCAACTTTGTGCTACTCATGCCAAATGACCCCTTCCTCCAGGTCCTTACTCTTTACCTTGATAAGTCAGTGTGACTCCGTTTACATAATTACATCCTCTGAATACTTCCCTATACCATATCATGTTCCTCCTCTGACTTCCAAAAACACATCTTGTAATAGAAATTTATAATTATTTATACACACTCATCTTCCCCATTAGACTATAAGCTCTCTAAAATCAGGACTTTTGTCTCATGAATCTCTAGGAACTGGCATAATGGATTTTCTATAAATTTTTGTTGGATCCATCAAAACCAAGTATCCTGACTCTTAGCCAATGATAGACCTAATTTAACTTGAAAAGTAAAATTGTTTACGTCCTTCTGTCTTATTTTTCACATGTTATTATTGACAGACAAAAAGATGAGTTTAGATTTGCAACCAGATGAATTGTTTGAATGTTAAATAGACTACCTGGAATTGATATACAACTGAGAATCCAGTTTCTTAATTTGTGTTGCTCTTTTATGTGAAAAACTCAACCAACCAAAACGAGCAGCTACATGCTTTATTCAGCTGTGTACTACTGAAGAATTAAAGGAGGTTCTATAAGCCCAAGCAAAAATTAAAGCACGTTCAAAAAATTTACTATAAACTGCACATTTCAAAGCAGAATTTAGAGAGGAACTACAAGAGTCCTTCAAGTAGGACAGTTTCTTAATCTGTATTTTAAAAATCTTTCTCCTAAATCTTGTTCTTTAGACTCTTCTCTATTGAGAGTCAAGACTCAAGAAACGTGGGAACATTGGTTCACAATAACGACGCAACAGACATGCCCCTCATTCTCCAGTAATACTGGAAAGGGTATTTTCAACATTTTATTTTGTCAGGGTCTTCAACTTAACAATCCAGAGGCAGCATTTATAAAAATTACTACGTGGGTTTTCTACTGGCCCCAAATCCAGAGGTGAGTCACCTGAGTGCAGTGTCTCATTGCTTCATGTGTTCACTCTACCTTCCAACTGGCTTCTCGGTGAAATTCAAAATAAATAAATAAACGTGGCAGTTAGGGGAGGCATGCCATGAGGCCTCGGGCACTTCTGCTGCCAACCGTGAGCGAGCCGTGGGCACGCGGGCGGCCTGGCACGGCGCTCCGACCGTAGCTGTGTCAGTGTGTGATGATGCCGTCGCGTACCAACCTGGCTACTGCAATCCCCAGGAGTAAAGTGAAATACTCAAGGCTCTCCAGCACAGACGATGGCTACATTGACCTTCGGTTTAAGAAGAGTCCTCCTAAGGTCCCATATCAGGCTTGCTACAGTGCTGTTTCTGATTGGCGCCTTTCTCATAATCATAGGCTCCCTCCTGCTGGTGGGCTATCTCAGCAAAGGGGGTGCAGACCAGGCCGTTCCTGTCCTGATCATTGGCACCCTGCTGTTCCTGCCAAGATTTTACCACCTGCGCATCACCTACTATGCATCCCAAGGCTACCAGGGTTACTCCTACGACGACATTCCAGATTTTGATGACTCGCTAACCCACCCTCCACCCTGAGGAGAAGAGTCACAGATGGGACTGAGACCAAATTTAAGATATTGAGCAGAAACTGGCAAAGGGCTATGGTGCTCTGCAGTTCGCAGATGTTCTATAAAAGAAAGGCCAGATTCTACAGGTCTATCCTCAAGATGTCAACGGAGCTTTCAATTACAGATTAACTAATTAGGACATGCTCTATTTTTCATCTCCTGGCTCTGTCAAAAGCTGGTAAGTTTTTCCACCAATGTGATCTTAGAAGAGAAGCGGTGTTAACGGTGTGGGAAAGCAGATTACCGTGTAGTGCAGAGTGTTACTGTTGCCACCCTTTTTAGAGTTCCGCGTTTCTTTTAAATAGTCCTCATCATCAGTTCTGGGAGTAAATGGAAGAATTTAATATGTCAAATTTCATATTACTAGCAATTTATTTTGAAAACATCTAAGTATCTTACCCCGACACTCATCTCTCGCTTTGTGTTCTAGTGGAAGATCTTGGCAAATCAAATGTCAGTGTGGGTACATCTGTAATATTTTTTACTTCCTTTCTTATTAACAGAAGCCAGGACTTTTTAAAATCTCAGAGCAAGTTTCTAGAAGGTAAACACTTTCTCTGTTCTCCAGTCCTAGGTTAACTTTGATTTGGTGCTCTAGTAAGTTGGCCAGCATATAATATGGGTTATTCTGTTCTTTGTAGATCAAGGTGTTCTGTATATCATGCCTTTAAGGACTGGACTTTGGCTGTTTCCTAAGGAAAAAAATGTAGATAAGTGGTTGTTATTTAGAGATTATAAACCTGTTGTTAGCACCTTGTCATTCTGCTAAAGACTGGTAGACTCAGCCTGGATCCCTGGATGGACTAGACTGCCTTAGTTTGATTCTGTTTCCAACTTGCACAAAGTGACATACTAAAAAGAAATTAAAATGCCAAAATCTAAATAAATAAATAAATAAATAAATAAATAAATCATCTTAATCATTAGAAATGGCCAGCAGAGGGAATTCTCTATATCTTAGTAATGAGCCATGGAGTTATTAGAGAAAAATCAGATCCTAAGACTTTCCATTTTGGGGTTTAGCCCAGTGTGAGTTGGGTTATCTGCTATCCTATTGGTACCACATCCTCCCCGTGCCCCCAGCAGCATCACACACACCTCCCTGTGCCTTCCACAACATCACATTCTCCTGGTTTTTCACCCACCATTCTGGTTACTTGTTCTCAGTTTCCTCTGTGACTTTCTCCTCCTGATATATAAATATGGCCTGCAGCTGGGCCACCTTTACCTTAACTCCTGCCAGAGATGATCTCCTATAATGTACATCTTAACAGACAGAACAACTGTTTCTTGGGGGCATGGCCTTCTTGGGGGCATCTCTCATGTGCTTTTTCTCTTTGATAACCTCATCCTCCCACATGGTTTTATACACCAACTATAAGTGGACAGTTTAGATAAATCTAACTGCAGCCCAATTCTCCATCCTGAGCCCTCTATCAATACAAACAGAATTGACATCTCTATTGTAATGGCCTAACTTAGCAGGTCCAAAAGATGACCCTTTATTATTACCCCCTCAAAAAAAAAAAAAAAGACCAAAAAACAAAAAACTTGATCTTCTTCTAGTCATCCATTCATCAGTAAAGGGAGGCATGCCACACCAATTCCCCACACCGCAAGCCAAGGAGCTATCACCAAAAGCTTCCCTTCCCTGGGGCCCTACCTCCTTTCAAGTCGTCCTTTTCAAAAGGGTTCAGATCCATCATGCCTCTCTCCACTACCACCTCCCCAGTCAAAACTAACATTATTGCTCACCTGGATGACTGCAAACGTCTCCTATCAGATCTCTTATGCAGCCCTACCTTTCTCTGCCCTTCCTTTCCCCGCAGCTGGAGTACTGACGCTCCTGTCTGCTCAGAGCTTTTTAATAATTTCCCACTGCTCTACACAGAGTTCAAAATCACCAACGTTCTTCCAAGACTAAGACCAAAGATCATCAGTGGCTCTTACCTACTTATCTCCATAATCTCCACTTGCTTTCTGCCTTCAACCTCTGTATGTTGGATATGCCAAGATTCTTGCTCCCTCAGGATCTTTGCTTGTACTCTTCTCTTTGCCTGGACTCTTCCCACCCCTCCCTGTCACCACCTGCTATAGATTTCTAGCCTTAGCTAATGGACACTTCTTCAGGAGACTTCCTGAACTTGTATTCTCAGTTCAGATGCCCTATTACACGGGCTTATGGCACCCTGTCCTTTTCTTTGAAGCATTTCCCCTCACTCCTATTAGAAATACTGAGCAGTCAATGAGGCACTGCCTGCCTGCCTCTCTCAGTAGATTGGAAGTTCCATGAGACGACAACGGTTCTTATTTTCTTTACCCCTGTATCTTCAGTGATTAAAATAAGACCTGGCACTGAAAAACACCTGATGAGTAAGTCAATAAACTGATGAGCCCATTGGAAGGAATGAGCTTTGTTCAATTTCTTTCTCTGCTTCCTTCTGCATTCAAACCATCCACTTCTTTTTGTCCACCCAATATAGACACAGATTAACAAAAGAAAAAGGAAAGTGGTGGCTCCTCTGGAAAGTCTTCTCCACTCAGGATCGGCGGTAAAAACCATATTACTTTAGGGGAGCACGAGAATATTATTCTCCATTTTTCCAGGCTTCATAAAGAATTCTTTGTTTCTACTTACTCACACGCCTATGTGTCAGAAGAATGGCAAGAGGATGTTACTAGTCTTATAAGAGGGCAGAAAAACAATCTAGGTCTGTCACTGGCCAGCTCTGAGACTAGGGGTAAATCATTCAAGGTCTACACCCCCATCTTTCTTCTATGAAGGGGAAAGGCAAGCCTACTGATCTCACATTTTGAGATGCTGTATGGCAATGCTTCATAATAGCTAAAGAGGCAAGAGAAACCAGTATCCACCCCATACAAATGAGAAAGCCATCAGAAGCCACATATGTGTTTTCTGGTCTATTCAAACAAGGTTAAAATGACATTTCTCTGGGGAAAAATATGAAAAGTAAAAAAAATTGAAGTAAAATACATCCACAAGGCAAAATACATTAATCCTACAGCAAAAGGCAGGATCTTTGCCCATGAAATGCTACCTTTCTCAGTCAGTAAAAAAACAAGATCTTGACCAGCATAAATAAGACAAGAAATCTGGTATATCTCAGCAGCAAGAGTCTTGAACACAGGTATTTGGTGCATTTTATGAAACTACACGTCCTACTAACAAAATCCAACTGAGCAAACTGTTTCTCAAGCTGCTTCCTAACTTATTACACATAATTGGTTTTCTTTACCTGAACCAACCTTTCTGCTCCAGAGGGAGTATCATTTGCAGAGTTTCAGCTATTAAGGTATGACTTGGGACAGGAAGCATGGGGAACTCATGCAGTCACTTTCTAAAGAAGTAAAACTACCCTAAGAATACATGCAGTGACAATGGTGACATTATTTGCATGCTGTCTTCTATAACAAAGCACTTTTACATATATGACCTCATTTAATTCTCAGTAGCCTATAAAGTATTATTTTCTCCATTTTACAATCAAAGAACTAGGGCTTAAGGAAATCAATTACTTTGTCTAAAATTAGACTGGTAGGACATGGGAAGGCTACGATGCCCACCAAAGTCTGTGTACTTTCTATTGCACCATTCGTCCCTGCAAGAGTATTGTATTACTTTATCAGGACAATGCCCGAAGACTTTAACACCCTAATATAGCACCTAAAATAGTAGCGGTTAGGGGATGAAAATATTTCAAATGTTTACCTTCACGTTTTTGTATTCCTTATTTAAAGCCATCGCTGATGAGAGCCATTCTTCTTTTCTTTTTCTTTTTATCACTTTTTTTAGGGGGTCATAGTCAGTTATTTTCAAACCTCCAAGGAGCAAGTTTCCCCTGCTGACATTTGGGTTGTAATTATAATACCATACAACCTTCGTGGTTAGTAAATGTGGAAGGCTAAATGTTCCAATGTAACGTTAGTGTTTTTCTTCACGTTCTAACACCTAGGAATGGCATCATCTGAGGGACAGACTTCATTCTGTCACTTTTGTGGTGACCAAGGGAAAGTCCCTTTACCACTTGGACCCTCAATTTCCTCATCAGAAAAGGGAATTGAATGAGAAGACCCTCCCAAACTTCGACATTCTCTCTCCTTTTGTCCGCGTGATACTAGATGTCTGGAAGCTGGGTAATGAGTAGGTACAACAGAGAAATGAGCTTACTCACTTGCTGCACGCTCTGTGGGGCTCTTTCTCTCTTCTCTCAAATTATATTTTGGAGTGAGGAGGAGGGGGAGGTGTATATATTCATTCATTCATTCATTCAATAAATATTTACTGAGTACACACAAGAATCCAGACATCGATCTAGGTGCTAGGACAGAAGAGCAAAGAAGATTAGCAGAGTCCTGCCTAATGAGGATTACATTCTATGTAGGAGATAAACAATAAAGACATAAATATGACACAAAACAGGGGCAATTATGGCTGTAGAGAAAAACCAATGAAGGGTAAAGAGATAGGGAGTAATAAGGTTTGTGACAGGTTGATCAGAGGAGGAGTCTAAAAAAGGTCCCAACTGAGCGGATACCTGCATGAAGGTAGAAAATGGCCAGTACAAACAGCTGGACTGTTATTTCTAATAAAATGCAATTTTCATAAACATCTTTAGGAAAATCAGTATTTACTTTCCTTATAGTTTATAGTAAATACTCATTGAGATAATGAAGAGTTTCAGTAGCTAAAAAGTTAATGGAAAAATTTACATAATTTACAACAATTCAGGCTTCCTTTGCATTAAATAGCAGAGAGGTGGTTTCTACACAGTTATTAATTAATGCAAAAACTGTACTATCTGCCTGCAATATTTAAATAAATGTAGTCCATACAATATTAGGCTGACTAGCTTTTTTTTTTTTATTCTTTGCCCCAGGGGTACAGGTCTGTGAATCATCAGGCTTACATCTTTCACAGCACTCACCAAAGCACAAACCCTCCCCAATGTCCATAACCCATCCACCCTATCCCTACCCTCCCACCCCCCAGTAACCCTCAGTTTGTTTTGTGAGATTAGGAGTCTCTTATGGTTTGTCTCCTTCCCCATCCCATCTTGTTTCATTATTTTTCCCTCCCTACCCCCCACGACCCCCCACCCTGCCCCTCAAGTTCCTCATATCAGAGAGATCATATGATAATTGTCTTTCTCTGATTGACTTATTTCATTCAAGGCTGACTAGCTTTAACAGTCATATCCACGTGTGGTTCGGCTAACAGTAAGTCTAGTGGGACTACATAGAGGGTTCAATGACACACAGTGATGACTGCATGGTTTTCCATTGGAATCCCAAGTAGGAAGTCACTCCTCTAAAAGGGTTTTGCAACTCCTTTCCCCGAGGCCACCATCTCTGGGCATTCTGACTGATTATGGAAGCATGTGTGGCCCTGTAATAAACCAAGACTCAGACCAAGGGCACTGGGATTAGATAAAGCTCTAGATAGCTCCAGCATCACACATCCAGCATGTTCATTGGTCAAGCTGGAAGCCAGCATTTGTAGAGCCCGCTGAAGGAAAGCAAGTCTACCATAATAACGAATGGGTATCAGTTCTGAAGTTCTGTTCTGAAGCAGGAAATGAGACATCTCAGTATAGATGGTGAGGGATGGAATCAGGGAGAAGGGCTGAGAAGGGGATCGCTGGAATAGTGAAGGGTTATTACTTAGGTGACTTGGAACCAGAAATTGGAACCCACTGTACAGCATTATAAACTACTGAGCCAGAAAACTTACCAAGCAGGGTCACATTTCAGTAGTGGAGCTGGATATAAAATGCACCTTACGGAAGGAAGGAAGGAAGGAAGGAAGGGAGGGAGGGAGGGAGGGAGGGAGGAAGGAAGGAAGGAAGGAAGGAAGAAGGAAGGAAGGAGAAAGAAAAGCATAAAGAGAGAGAGAGAAATGGAGGAAGGAAGGGAGGAAAAAAGAAAGAGAGGAAGAAAGAAAGAAGTGGGGGGAGAGGAAGGAGAAGAGAAAAATAAGGGGAAGAAGAGGGAGGAGAAGGAGAGAAAGAGGAAGAAGAGGAAGGAGGAGGAGGAGGAGGAGGGCCTTATTAAGATATAATTCACCTAACATACAATTCGCTTATTTAAAATATACAATTCAGTGGTTTTCAGTATATTCACAGAATTGTGCAATCATCACCACAATCTAATTTTAGAACATTTTCATCACTCCATAAAGAAAGCCTGTACCCATTAGCAGTCACTCCCCACCATCCACCCACCCTGTCCAGTCCCAGGCAAACACTGATCTAGTTTCTCTCTCTATAGATTTGACCATTTAATACATTTCATATCAGTAGAATCATGGCAGACATGGTCTTTTGTAACTGGCTTCTTTCCCTTAGCATCATGTTTTTAAGGCTCATCCATGTTGTAGCTAGCATGTGTCATTGTTTCATTTCTTTGCATTACCAAATAATTTTCCATTTTATGGATGTGTTGCATTTTATTGATCCATTCATCAGTTGGATATTTGGGTGGTTTGAGTTTTTTGCTGTCATGAATAATGCTACTCAATACTTGCGCATAAGTTTTTGTGGGGATATATGTTTTCACTTCTTGGGGATACTTTCTCTTGGGTATATACGCCTAGAAGCAGAATTTCTCTGTTATATGATAACTCTAGCTTAACTTTTTAAGGAACTGCCGGATTATTTTCCAAAGTGGCTGTCCCATTTGACATTCCCACCAGCAGCATATGAGGTTCTCACCTTCCCCAATCCTCACCAACATCTGTTATTATCTGTCTTTTTTATTCTAACCATCCTCGTGAGTGTGAAGTTGTATCTTATGGTAGTTTTGATTCACATCTCCCTTGTACTGAAAGACTTCAAGTATCTTTTCATGTACCTATTGACCACTTGCATATTTTCTTGGGAGAAATGTCTCCTTAAATTACTTGCCCATTTTTAAAATTCGGTATTTGTCTGTTCTATTACTGAGTTGTTAGATTTCTTTATACATTCCAGATGCAAATCTTCTATCAGTTACATGATTTGCAAATATTTTCTTCAAGGTAAGTGGACAAAGTAGACCAATGCCAGGTAATGAACTTCCCTTAGCGGCAGCTGCCTCTGTAGGTCAGATTTCTGTCAGGCTCTGCTACATGTTAAATAAAACACAGCAAGACTTGATGATAGAATGAGAGATTTTCTCTGTATGTGGTTTGATAAATTAAAACCTAGGGCAAAGACAAAGTAAAATGAAACATTTGCTCTTCAATAACCATGCTGAGTGAATTTTATTATTTTCTTCTTGAGCTAAGGAAGAGTTTCAAAAGTCTGGAGTTTCGGTTTTGCTGGTGGCTACATTAAATGGATATTAGCCTTATCATAATGAATCCATCTGTCCTGGCTTCCCACAACTGAGGATGGTTCCGTTTTATTGCCATGGTCTTCCTTTTGACTTGTCCCAGGCAACTGGCATCTTATTTTGAGCAAAGGAAATTTTTAAAAAATAATTGTAACAAAAGGAGGAAAAGAAGAAAATGATATGAGATTATCTTAATGCTGTAAACAGCTACAAACATGAAAGAACTGAGTTTATAACTATGGCAGTGAATTCTGATAGCACCACATTTAATTCTCTCTAATTACATGTTTAAAGTATTTTTTCTCAGGGTGCCTGGCTGGTTCAGTTGGTGGAGCATCTGAGTCTTGATCTCAGGTCATGGGTTCAAGCCCCACTGTGAGTGTAGAGATTATTTAAAAGTTAAAAAAAGATCTTTAAAAAATTAAAGTATTTTTCTCATGCTTCATATTTGTCTTTCTACTATTCAACGGACCTTGAAAATGAGATTCAGTGAGTATATCTCACATCTGTGGCCATAATTCTCACTGATATTTGACCTGCTGTTTAAAAAGAAAGGAAAGTTCAAAGAAAAATCAAAATGTAGTCTGAGCTCTTCTTTTTTTAAATGAGACGGCAAAACTAAATACTCTCAATTCAGAGATTATGTTGTGCTAGTTCCTGACTGAGCGTAAGGTAGAGTGGCCCCTAAAACAAAGTGCCTTTCCAGTACCTGATGGCTACAAATTCCTGCACCCAGGAGATGATCTAACTCTTTGAGTATCTTCTATTCTGAGCTGTATTTCTAAAATTTCCCATAACGAGTCTTCGTTTTCCCTATGGGGGCCAATTTTATGATCAGGCTTAGGGTTAATTGCCTATGTCCATGTGTGTGAGTGTGTATGTCTGTTTAGGACAGTGAAGTCAATATTTCTACTTAAATATTTACTGATACCCAGTTTCTATTTCTGGTATTCAGAACAGTCATCCTTCCCTGTGTTTCCGAAGTTAGCTTTGGCTCTAAGATTTGCTCTTGCCAATAAAATTAAGCAACAGTGATGTGTATCCCTTTTCTGCTGAAGCATGGTAGCACAGATGAACCTCATCTGAGTTCTCCAAGCTCTGTTTCTGTGACCTGTAGAATCCATATGAGGCACCTCCATCAGCCTGGGTCTCAGAGTAAAGATGACATGAATCAGAGCCCCCACCAGTGGGAATGTGGTATAAGTAAAAAATACACCTGCCTTACTGTGTTGTTTTCACTAATGACACTTAGGTAATGTTTGTTACTGCAGCATAACATTCCACCCTGTCTAATAAAGGGAGAAAAAAAAATTTGCTGCTTTAATTTTCAGTCCAATTCTTCCTCAACACATCTGAAAATTCTCTGTTAATTATTCAGGCAACTGACAACCCACAGCACACTTGATCTGACCACACTGCAGAGCCTGCCTCTTGGAACATGAGGGGAATAAACCAAACCAACCCACACCAAAACAAAAAACGAAAAACCAGAAGAAAACAAAACAAAAAAACAAGAAAAAACTGCTTAGAATATAGGCTCTACTACAGGCTCTAAGGAAGTGTGGCCCTCCCTTACCTCCCCTCCCAAGACCTACAAACATGCACTGGAGACTCTAATCCATGCAAATTAAATAATTTTAATAAAATAATTTTTCTGGACATCACCCCATTCCTTAAAATATTTAAATATGGGACATCGAGTGTTGACTATACTTGGCATGTATACTCAGTGCACATTTCCCCACATGCATTGTACTCTGTGGGAGGCTGGTCTCCATGCAAGCAGCTGGTATACCACTGAAGGCTTTCTCTGCTGAAGTATATTGAGCATACTGAACAAAATTTGAACCTTCCGTTTCTCAGCAACAAAGCCCCTACGAGGTTCTGAAATGGTTATGGACTGCACA
The DNA here is from genome assembly GCA_002007465.1 of Ailurus styani. Taxonomy (NCBI): domain Eukaryota; kingdom Metazoa; phylum Chordata; class Mammalia; order Carnivora; family Ailuridae; genus Ailurus; species Ailurus styani. The sequence continues at coordinate 710,444 of LNAC01000115.1, forward strand.
TTCTTTGGGTGCTATTAAGGGTGCAAGAGAGGATAATCCATCTCTAATGTGTTTACCAGGTCAATTTTCTACATAGTTACAAAGCTTAATTTCTCCGTAAAGCCATCCCACAAAGATCTTAAAATATGACTACATCATAAGTTTGAAAGACTGTCAAAAAAGAGCCACACACCTGCCAGATGCGATGGCAAATGTCTTTCAAAATAATAAAAAAAAAAAAACAACACACAGAAAAACAAAGTTTTCACAAAAAGATGTTCCTGCCCAAAGTTTCTATGAAATAATGATGATGCATCCCCAAAGGAGGTAGGATTTTGGAGAGAGAAAAATAAAACAGAAACACATTTGAAGCCGAAGCAATGAGTTTTTCCCATTGTGCTACATGAAAAAGAAGGGTCTGGAGGCAATTTAACAAGTTTAAATTACAACTTGGAAAGTAATAAGCTTTGGCTCCTGAGATGAACAACCAACTGGGAATGGTCTGGCAAAAAAACCCTCATATTCCACATTTCTCAGCTAAATCCCAGATTCACATGCAACACTTAGCATTGAGGGGATAATATGTGAATTTATGAATCTTCATGCAGGGCTTAAGAACCTGCGCCTGAGACATAAATGAGCTTTTGCTTATCATTCAAAATACCAATAAAGGAAGTTTGATGAATACTTTGATTTGAAAACATGATTCAGAAGAAAGCATGTGTAAATGTAAACACCGGCATTTTCAGAAGCATCATTAATTCTGTACCTTTGCATATTTGGTGAGGTGAATTTTTCCACGTAGTCCCAGATGGATGGCCACAGGTCAAGTGTCCCCCACATGTTTGCACTTGTCTGTTTCATTTTTTTATTAGAGTGGGCTAAAAACTTCTTTAACAACCAACATCTTAGTGACTTAAAATAAAGGCTGATTTCTGCTTATGCAACAACCTAAGGCTAAGCTTCTTCAACGCAACTGGTCAAAAACCAAGGCTCTCTGCTTGTGGCTCCTCCCTCCCATTGAAACTTGGAACCTTCTCCATGTGAACAGTAGGAGGAGAAGGAGAATCAAAGATCATTTGCACATTTAATGGGCCAGACCTGGACAAGGAATGTTATGTCTGCCCACATTTCAGTGGTCGGAGCTCAGTTATAGGGCCAGGGGGACTGGGTGATGTAATCTAGCCATGGGTCCAGAAGAGATAGAGAAAAGATCTGGTGACTTCTTTGCTTGGTGAGACACAACCTCCCTGTTTCCCTGTTTTCTCTTTTATAAAATGGGCACAGAAATTACATCTAATTATTATTATTCCTGTTCCATTTTTTTCCAAGGATTCAAATTAATCAGACTCAGAATTGACTTGAATTTTAAAAGACTTATGAATGAGTAAGATTTTCAGTTTATCTCTGGTGAAGGCTAGAACTTACTATTTACCAACTAAGACAACCCTGTTATGTGTCCCCCATTTATGTTACAAAACATAAATTTGTATGTTGAAACCCTCAACATATACCCAATAATGATATGGGGAGCTGAGGCTATTGAAGGGTAATTAGATCATGAAGGTGGAGCCCTAATAAATGGGATTAGTGCCCTTATAAAAAGAGGCCAGAGAGCTAGCTCATTCTTTCCACCACGTGAGGACATGGCAAGAAGATGCCCATCTGCAACCAGAAAGAGAGCTCTCATCAAATACCAAATTGACCAGCACCTTGATCTTAGATTTCTCAGCCTCCAGAACTATAATAAATTTCTGTTGTGGATAAGCCACCCAGCTAATGGTATTCTGTCACAGCAGTCCAAGCTAACTAAGACAACCCCTTTCATAAGTCCAAAAGTGTCTTTAAAAAGTCTTAAGGTGTCAAAAATGCAAAATAAGCCATCAGAGGGTGATATTCTGAGCACGGGGTAAGAGGAAAGGACATGGACCAGACTGAAGGTGTGTCTATTTCTAGACCAGGTGACCAGGGTTGCTCACCCTAGGCCCTATTGACATTTCAGCCCACACTGTTTGCTGTAGAGCTATTCTGTGGACTGGAGGATGTTCAGCACCAACATGTCTGGCCTCCACACGCTAGATGCCATTAACACCTTCCCTGTAGTGAAAATGAAAACCGTGTGCAGGCATGGCCAAATGTTCCCCAGAGGACTAAATCGCACCCCTCATCGCTGAGAACCATGGTTCTAGATCATAAGAAGGTACAATGAACTAACCCAATCCACTATGTGACTGGAAAACTCGTACAGGCCAGAGACAGCGCCTGTCTGTCTGTCTTTCTGTTTCTCTGTATCTATCTCTGTCTCTGGAACAGCCTGGGAAACCATTGCCGTGTCCCTGCTCTTTGGTTCCTCCTTGTCTAAGCTCCGTGGGGCTCATCGTCCTCCGAGGACTCAGGCTTCCTTCAGATGCACTGCTGCTGTTGATGAGGCTGCATGTCCTTCCTATATAGTGAGAGCTGTCAGGGGCTCTGCCTGTGTCTCCCATTCCCTAGGCACCCATGTCACACATTTTGTTCAGGGGGGTACACCACTAAGCAAGTTCCCCACAAAAGGTAAATGGATTAAAACGTTAACACCAGGGTCCCCCAAACTTCACATATCCTCAACAACTAAAGGTATTTCCAAGGAGGCAGTAAAGACACTTAACATTTGTGAGCTCATCCCAGGGCACATATTCAAAGCATAATCCAGCTTAGGAAAATTCATTCCCTTTAAACTACCTCGAAAAACTCAAACAGAAAAATATTTTAAAATTTTGGTCCAAATAGCAGCGTTGCATTTTCGTCCGACTAACTAGCTGTTGCATTTCCGCAATTACGGAAAGGCTCTCTGATGTGTAACTGTACAAAGGTTCAAGTATTTCAAGTTGAAATATGCAAAGAGACTTATTTATTACTTCCATCACTGAAAGGAGAATCTTTGATGAGGGGGAAAAAGCTGTTCAAAGCCGAAGAATCTTTTTATTTGAATATAGTGGACTGACTTCATGATGACAATACTTGGATAGCCCAAGCTATTTAATGAAAACTATACCAACACTGCTTTCAGAACGGTGAACTTCTCTTCATTACAATTTATTTCTAGACTTTAAACTAACAAACTAGTAATAATAATAATAATAATAATTACCACCATGCTTTGAGTATCTACTATTTCCCAGGTCACTCACATTCATTATCTCTAATGCTCGCGACTACCCTCTAAATATTTACATCATATTTTTAAAAGATGAAAATATCGAGGCTTAGAGAAGGTATCTGATTTACCTGGGAATGCAAATTGGGTAAGTACAGAGATGGGGCTTGATCCCAAATCCCCCCGATCCCAAGGCCTGCCCTATTTGGGTTATTTCCACCAAGCTATGACGGCTCCAAAGGAACTTAATTTATTGAAAATTCCATATTGGCAATTTCAGGCACTTCTACAAACCAAAATCTAAATGTCACTATGGTAGGAGGTATTTTAATTTTCATTTCATTGCCTGGCAGTTCTCCCCAACTGGATAATGTATTGGGTTCTGCGTAAGTATATTAAGTCGAACCCAGTTATTCAGAAAGTATTTATTCATTGTTACTTTGAAAGAGTAGCTTATGCGAACAGTACTATGAAGAAACATATTTCTAACAACAATCTGATTTGTCTTTATCCCCCCAGCAATGGGTCATGGTCTCTGCCCTGCGAGTCTGAGCAGAAGGAAGAGAAGGAAAGGCCATGTTTCTCTTTCTCATTTCACCCTGCGTGGTGACTGCACGTGCTTAATAGGGGAGGTGGCTCCACGGAAGAGTAGCACCCACGGCTGGGCTGGGGTGTTCACACTAATTACAATGAAAATCTGTCCTCTGCCCAGCGGCCTCAAGTAACCATGGCAACCTACCAGCTACAGCGCTCACACAAATTACAGTAAAGAAGCTACGAAGGGCTCCACCCGGAAACTGAAGCGGTCACACAAAGAAAGAAATATTTCTCAAGGACACTTTGCTCTTAAGTAGCCATTGGCAACCTTGCATCTGTTCAGCTTTATCACCAAAATAAATGTCAGTTCACTTTTACCAAGTGGTGTTAAAAGTTGTTAAACATAATACCCTTGAACTTTCATTATAATGGAACTGTGAATCAAAGCTCTGAATAACTACATCATGAAGGGCAGGATAGGAGTAATTTCAAGGGCTTTATAGCCCTCAGCCCATCTGGAATCCTGCAGACGCACACGTGCCCTCACGTTTCTGCGACAGGCAGAACTTTGCCCACTGAGGGTGTGAGTCCCAGCAAAGCCCCCGAGGGGGTAAAAGCCTGGAGCCACCTGGAAAGGGGGGAGGGGACCCTGTGTGAGGCTGACAGCAAGGAAAGGAAACTGCCCTTTTGGAAAGTTCTTGGTTTCCTTTTTTTTTTTTTTTTCTAAAGAAAAAAACCCATAAAATTCTTTTTAAAATGCCTTCTTTAAGAAATATCCCATGAGCAGGAGTAGAAAGTCATTGATTGGATGGAAATGAGGACAGTGGTGATTTTCATAGTCACTGTGGAATGAACTTGAGCAAGATAATTAGGGAGCTAGCAGGTTTCTTAGGTGACTTCATCGGTCTCTCTGAAGTTGGCAACTCTGAATGTACGGGGACATCAAACTTCCCGGATCCCTCCTGTCCACCTCTCCCACAAGGCTGAGTTCCTGGGAGACTTAATTCAGTTTGTGTCACTGGCATCTAGCCCTGCTTCCAGCATGAAGTAAGGGCTCATAAATGTTCGTGGACCTCAACTGGAAACAGCAATGTCTGTCACGTCTGACATGCTGGTTTCCTGGAGCTGCCGTAATGAAGAACCATGAACTAAGTGGTTTCAACAACAAAAGGGTGTTGTCCCAAGGCTCAGGAGGCTAGAAGTCTGAGGTCAAGATGTCCGTAGGGCCGTGGTGGGGAAGGCTCTGTTCTAGGTCTTTCTCCTAGCTCTTGGAATTTCCTTGGCTTGAAGCCGCATTACTCCATGGTCACAAGGCATTTTCGCCATGTCATGCCTGTGCCCAAATGTTCCCCATTTATATGGACACCAGCTATATTTGATTAAAGGCTCTCCAGACTCCAAGACAACCTTACCTTAAACTAATTACACTTACAACACCCCTATATTCAAATGAGGCCACATTCTTAGGCACTGGAGGACAGGACTTCAATATACTCATTTGGGTGGGAACACAATTCAATCCATAACACGTGAGCGTAAGTAAACTTTGAGTAAATACTGGACAGTTTTACACACACACACCATAAAGAGTAAAGAAACCCCATTCGCACAGAAAAATTACCACGCCAGTCAGGTTTGGGGACTGATTAATTTCCCACAAAATAATAGCTCAAGCAAATTGTCCATTCTACCAAAAGGTACCACAAAATACTCATGCCAGAGATGAATTTCACTAATTCATCCTATTTAGCAATTAAAAGCCAGGGTCTCACAGGTCAACAGAGCTCTGAATAAATCACACAAGTCAATCGGGCAAAATTCAGTTCTTAAAGAGGCTCAACTTTTTCTGAAAGAAGCAACGAGACTCAGAAAAAGGAAGGCCTCATAAGGTTCTGGCTCCTCCGTGTTCATGTGAGAGGTGGTCGCCATTCCAGAGAAATCAAGTAAATAGTCAACGTTATAAAAAGTGCTTTCGAAACCACAAGTCAGTATAAATAAATAAACACATGAAATCAGCTTTTCCAGCCATTAGCACTGTAAGTTTTCCTGGACTTGAAAACTGTCGCAAATCCTCATGTTTATTATTGGCAGATATTGCTAAAATTTTGAACCAAAATGCTAGAAACTGTTCGTCTGTCTGTGATAAAAAAACCATTTTTAATTTTGTATGAATGGGTTTTAGATTCAGGTTACAAATTTATCCAAGATCATTATGTAATTAAATGTCTGATTAGGAGCAAGAATTAACATGTTACACAGAGGCATATAATTTTATGAGACAAACTATTTAATCCCAATAAGGAGATTCACCATGGTAATTATCTGACCCATCCAATTCAACATGTAATTCAAAATGGTTTTTCAAGTTATCTAAAAATGTAGTTATTAAATAGATATATCAAAATGTATGCACTGCACTGTAGAGTTTTTAAAGAAATATTTGGGCAAAAGGTGAGGGCATTTTAAACGGGCATTTAAAAATATAAAGAGAGGGGAGCCTGGGTGGCTCAGTCGGTTGAGCATCCGACTTTTGACTTTTGATCTCAGCTCAGGTCCTGACCTCCGGGCCACGAATTTAAGACCTGCATTGTGCTCCACCTGGGTGTGGAGCCTACTTAAGTAAGAAAGAAAGAAGGAAATAAAAAGGAAAAGAAAAAGAAAAAAAGGAAAAGGAAAGGAAAGGGAAGGGGGAGGGAGGGAGGAAGAAAATAGAAAGATACAGACAGGAAAGATCAGGGATGGAATTCTGAGGAAAGGATAAAATATTGACCGTTTTGTCATGGCAAACACTAGGTGCTTTAATTTCTTTCTTTTTTTTTTTTTTAACTTGGTGACATTTGGAAATGGAGTACTGAATGCAATTTTTTTTAAATTTCTTTACCTTTTTTTGAGACAGAAAGCACGCAAGCAGGGAGGAGGGTCAGAGAGAGAGGGAGAAGCAGACTCGGCTGAGCAGGGAGCCCGATGTGGGGCTCGATCCCAGGACCCTGAGATCATGACCTGAGCCAAAGGCAGACGCTTAACCGACTGAGCCACCCAGGCACCCCTTGAATGCCTTTTTAGTCTTTCTGGTTATCTTGGTAAAATAGGACTGGATGGCAGCACTTGACCGGGAGAGGGATTTGTTTTAACTGCCAGATACAATCTCTGTTAATCAATCCAAGGTCTTCAAGTACCATTTAGTTTGCTAATTCAGGAGCTGGATGGCATGCAATTGTTCACAGCTGTTTCTAATTACACCTTGATCCAATAATAACTAAATATTGTTTAACACTGTGGCAGTAACTACTTAAGAAAATGTGTGAGATCAATAATGGAAAGTAACACTTTCAGGCATAAACCTGCATAAATTAGAACCTGGGGAAAACCCAAACGCAATTCAGTAGGTGGCACTCTTCCCTCAGCCAGAATTCTCTTCAGTAGGCAGGACTGGCATGCTTCTCTGACAATTACCTCTATTCATTTACCCATGGAATTTTGAGTCCTAAGTCAGTATCAACATACTAGCCTCAAACATCACCTGGCTTCTTCTCTTTGAGATATACGGCCCAGATTTAAAAAAAAAAAAAAAAAAAAAAAAATCAGCGATAATGGGTGACAGAGTAGAAACACAGCTTGATTTCACCCAAAGTCCTTAGATAATGAGGTCAGTGTAGTGTTCTTTGAAAGTAAATTAATTCTTTATACCCATTAAAAACAACGCAAGTGATTTGATCTCTTCCATTGATATTCTCCAATGAGCTCATTTAAAACATTTAAACTAGCCAATGAGCAGGTTTCTCATCCTCAGCATGGTTGACTTGGGGTCTGGATAATTTGTTGGCGAAGGGCTGTGGGGGAAGGGGAGAGGGCATCCTGTAAGTTGTAGGATGTTCAGCAGCATCCCTGGCCTCTACCCCCAAATCCAGTCACACCTTCCAGTTGTGAAAGCCAAAAATTGTCAAATGTTCGTGGGGCAAAATCATCTCATTCGAGATACATCAGTCAACCCTTTACAACGAAGACCGCATTTCTGGCTTCATGGCCAAGGACTGAGCTCTTCTACTAGCGTACTTTCAATAACAACGTTTATTATCCTTTTTATCTGATTCCAAATGTTGATAAATGTGCAGTGTTGAAAATTTTGAAGCTGTAATAAGCACAAACAGGAAAACTAAAAGCCACTGGTAATTGTCCCATACTATGATAATGACTGTTACGGTTTTAAGTGCATCATCTAATTCTTCTCTTCATAAAGATGCACATAGAGTACGTGTAGTATTGTTTGATTCACTAAAATCTGAGGACCCTATTGCAATACTGTTTTGTAAAAAGGTCTTTTATCTCTAAATATATACTCCGTCATTAAATATTCAATTTAGCATGATTCTTTGTGGCTACAGAGTATTCTTTCCAAGAAATCTATCATTTTTTTAAACCAAACTCTTACATTGGGCTTTTTATATGATCCCAAAGGTTAATGTCAATTACTTTGACTATGTTCACTTGGGATAAATCCCCAGAAATCGAAATTTTGAGTACTAACCTATTTTAGTTCTGCCTTTGCACAGAAAGAAGAAAAGAGGGAATGATGAAACAAAGAAGGAAAGAGTGCAGAGAGAGGAATAAAGAACGGAAGGAAGGGAGAGAGAAGGTAGCAAATGAGAAGGGATGAGTTGAGCGGGGTGAGGAGGTACGAGGGAGGGAACCACAGAAGGAAGGAGAGGAGGTCTAAGAGAAGGGATGCAGTTGCAGAAGCAGTTGATTTAGAAATGAACTTGGCTGGCTTGCCTGCCATTTTTATTTTCAGTCTTTAGGCTGTTGGTTTGGTTTGAACTCCTACAAAAATGATAGCATCCTTGCCCTCCATTTGGAGAGCACTTTGAACTATTCTTCCTCATTCAATTCTTCCTGTAACTAGCAGACATCAGTAAAATGGTACATGAAATAAAAGTGAGAAACTTTGAAAATATTATGCTAAGTATAAGAAACCAGACACAAAAGGTCATGTATTGTAAGATTCCATTTTTATGAGATATCCATAAAAAGCAAATTCATTGAGACAGTAAGTAGATTAGCAGTTGCCAGGGGCTGGGGGTGGGTAGGAAATGGAGAGTGACTGCTTAATTGGTATGAGATTTCCTTTTGGAGTAATGATAATGTTCTAGAAACAGAGTGCGGAGATGGTTGCACAACAACGTGAATGTGCTGAATGCCACGGGATGATACACTTTAAAATGGTTCAAATGGCCAATCTCATGATGTCCTTTTAAAAAAAGTCATGAATAAAACAAATGATAAAGGGGTTTCTCTATAAAAAGCATTTGAGTCGAGTATAAGGGATTTAAAAATAAATAAATAAAAATAAAAAGCAAGAAAAGTAATGTCTGTCTCATCCTGTCTTTGTGACAACTTTGACAAATGAATATTATTCCCATGTTACAGATAACGTAAAAGAGATACCAAAAGTTAAGTCGCTCAAGGGGAGGCAAGTACTGAAAAGGAGAATTAGAATTGGCTTCTAATAGAAAACCTGTGGCTCAAGGAATAAAACCAGGCTAACTAGGTGGATAAAACCCTTCCCTGTGGCCTCACATACTCGGTAGCCTCGTGAGTTAACTGGACACAAATCATCCACACAGTTACTTAGGAAAGAAGAAAAGTCCCCACACCAGCTGCCTGATTGAAATTTTCCAGCTCAAAGGAGGCACTATTGTTCAGCAGGAAAGGAAACGGATAAAAACATAGCACACGACTCTAAATCCTTCATCCACAACCGTCTCATGAGCTTAGTAAAGCCTTAATCTCCTACTTTTGCCAAATGAGACATAATCAACCAAATTAACTAGCTAGGTCACTGGGGCTGGGAATGAACGTTGTGAAAAAAGCAGAAAGCTTTATGCTTATAGGTCCAACTTCAGAAATCACCTTTTTCTTTTTTTCCCCCAGCTTTATTTAATTGACATATAGATTGTGCAAATTTAAGGTATACGATGCGGTGATTTAATACATGTATAAACTGAAAAATGTTTACCACAATACGGTTAATCAACATAACCTTCACCTCACATAATTAACATTTGTGCTTCTGTCATGGCGAGAACATTTAAGATCTACTATCATAACAACTTTCAAGAATACAATTCGGTATCAATAACTATAATCACCACGTTGTACATTAGGTCCCTGAAACTCATTGCACTTAGCATAATGCCCTCAAGTTCCATCCATGTCATCACAAATGGCAGGATTTCCTCCCTCTTTATGGCCGAATAATTTTCCACTGAATATACACACCGCACTGTCTTCATCCATTCATCTGTCAATGAACAAATAGATTGTTTCCACATCTTAGCTATTTTGAATTATGCTTCAGTAAACACGGGATGCAGATATCGCTTCATGATGGTAAAAAAAAGAATTTTCTCATGATGTTCGTGGCCAGACAGCAAACAGACAGGAATGGTTGATAACAATAAAGTACCCCAGGTCAAGAAGGAACCTCAGAGTGGCAAAGACCTGACGCTAAGGACAGGCATGGTTTAAAGAGGCAGAAGTGCAATCATGTGAAATAAAAAACTCAGATTACTCAACTCTGAGCAATAAGTTCAATGTGTGCTTGTCAATTAATTAATGAAAAGAGTTCTGAAAAAACAGTCAGCAGATGGGGTAGGCAGTTTCTCAGATGGCCCCCAACAAACCTCACCTCCTAGTGTTCAGGCCCTTGCATAATCCTCTCCCTCTGAGTGTGTGTTGGTCCTGCGGCTTCTAAGTTGAAGTTACAAAAAGACTCTGTCTTCTATCTCACTTATCCTGTCTTGCTCTCTCACTTGCTGGTCCTGATGGGGGTCAGCTGATCTATGAAGAGGTTCTTGTGGTGAACAACTGAGATCTTTGGGAGCCAGCCAACAAGGAACCGTCACTCTCAGCCCAACCACCTGCAGAGAACTGAATCCCGCCAGCCACCACCTGAGTGAGCTTGCACACGGACCTCTCAGTTGAGCTTTTGAATGAGGCTGCAGCCCCAGCCAACAGCCTGATGGCAACTGATGGAAACCCCAGGTGAGACCCTGAGGCAGAGGCAGTCATCTGAGCTGCACGCAGATTGCCAAACCACAGAAACGATATGATAAATGTCTGTTGCCACAGCCACTAATTTGGGGGGGGGGCGGTAATTTTTATGCAGCAGTAGATAACTAGTACAAAAGAGTTTCTGAAAAGAAAAAAATTTTCAACTTGAAAAAAAGAGTTTTCTGATATTTCACCGATTAATAACGGAATTGTTTCAGAAATTTAATATTCCTCCCTCTTGGATCTAGCCATATATTAATGGCCCCAAACAAATTTCCTATATGAAAATAGCTTTTTCTGCCTCTTTTTGTGAATAAAGGCTAATGGGTTATTTACCTTCCATTAAAAAATCAATAAAGAATTGGTACTTTCTCTCTTTGATGTACATCTATTGGCTGGCTATCCTGAACTTCAAGGACATAAACTGACTAAAGAAACTCTGAACACTTTTTGACCCCCTGAGAAAATTCAGACAAATATTCCCTCAAAATTCTCAGCCCTACCTAAACTCAAACTATCCCCTGCAGCCATGGGGAACAGCAGTGATGGAGAACATTAAGTAGCAGGCTCATAGATCTTATTCCAGAACTTACCACATATCTTTATGTTTCTCTTGTAAAAATGAGCCCTACTAAAGTCTCTGCAGCAGAAAAAATTAACTCCCTTAAGGCAAGGTATTTCCTACTACTAAGCTTTACTTTGCTCAAAACAGTGGGTAGAAAATGCAAAGGGAAGATGAAGGATTTTTTTTTTTTTTACATTTAAGAGCTTTAATAAATTAAATTCATGGTCTTTCTTTAATCACAGACTTTTGCATATGTCATCAATTTCAAGTAAAACAAACTACACAAGGCAATGCCCTTTGCTGATTCCTCCTAAGCAGCTGCTTTATTTAATACATTTGCGGAAGTCCTAGGAACAAAAGAGCAGAGAGAATAGAAAGATTTTTGTCAAATATGCTATGCATATTCGTATGGGGAAGTAGCTTGTGACATATGTGTTTTAATGAAAAGAACTGGGGGCCTTCCTGCTTCCTCCACTCTCTCTGCCTGCCTCTCTGCCTACTTGTAATCTCTCGCTCTCTGTCAAATAAATAAATAAGATCTTTAAAAAAAAAAAAGAACTGGGGGCCTTGAGTGCAGAAAATAAAGCATTATCATTTGTTCTTTTATCATTCTTTACCATAAAATACATTTAAGTTCATTTCTAACAGTAAAGATGACATTTATCTCTTACCAGAGGACTAAATTAAATCAAGGACACTAAATTCAGTCTGAGGTTTCCAATTAGATGTTAATGGTTTAAATACAATAGTTCCTGAATGCAGGCAGAGGACTGAACAAAGGCTTGAACTCAATACACTGTAAATTCAATCAATCTTCAAGTGCTGAAAGGCAATAATAAACAAAGTAACAACAAGACAAGCAGACACTTCTCTGTAGGGATGAATGGAATAGGTGGACTTGGGTCAAATCCATCTACAGCAATTATGCAGGTAATTGAAGCTCATGCCCAGCACTGAGTTATGCCTTCTATCTACCAAGGAAGCGCTTGGCTACGCTAACTTATAGATACATCAAGGCATTACAAGGTGCAACGGATGGGCTCCCCATTTTTCTGTTTGAAAAACTGGAATAAAGCAAGGGAGAGACTTTGCTGGAACACAAGGAAATGGATCAGCTATTCTCTATGTAAAGCAGACAAAGCTTTTCCTTCGTGCGTATGTCTGCAGGGCCAAATGCAAACAAAGGGGCAAGGTTCTCCCTAATGTGATTCTCCACAGGACGCAGGGGACCTCGGCTGGAATTGAGAAACCCTGTGCCTGGAGCAAGACACACAAGTTCTCAAGACCCTGGAGGAATAAGTGACAGCAAACAAACGGTCTATTGGTTCCATGATCAAATTGGAGCTGAAAGCAGGCTCTGCCCTGTTCTCCTGGGCCCCTGGAAGGTGGGAGGAAATAGTGATATTCACAACGACAGGTGTGCAAAGGCATGCACGACTGGTGTGCAAGCTCTCTTCTAAAAGACCCTCATGCTCATGAACTCCTTTTAGCTTAATACAGGTATAACTGACAAATGAAAGTTACATATATTCAAGGTGTAAAATCTGATGCTTTGGTGATGTGTACATTATAAAATGCTCACCACAATGATGCTAATTAACATAGCATCACCTCCCATGGGTTATCGTCTGTGTGTGTGGTGAGAACACTGGAGAACCACCCTCTAAGCAAATTGCAAGTACACAATATTGTTAACCATAGTCAGCATGCTATACATCAGATCCCTAGGACTTACTTGCTCTGCACAACTGAAATTTCGTACCTTTGACCAACATCTCCCCACGTTCACCACCCTCCCCCAGTCCCTCGCAGCCACTACTCTGCTCTCTGTTTCAAGGAGTGTGACTGTTTTAGATTCCAGAGGTAAGTGAGCTCACGCAGTTTCTGTCCTTTGGTGACTGGCTAGTTTCACTCAGCATGATGTCCTCCGGGTCCATCCATGTTGTCACAAGCTTCTCAGGATTTCTCGCACAGTCTTTCTCCTCTATCTGTCCATCCCGCAAACTGGACTGAAATCCCCACTCTTCAAAGTGGGTCCCAAGAGCCTCCTGTGGAGAACCCCAGCACATCCTGTCGGCCTTCCCTAAAATATTCATTTTTTTTAAAGATTTTATTTATTTATTTGACACAGAGAGAGAGATCACAAGTAGGCAGAGAGGCAGGCAGAGAGAGGAGGAAGCAGGCTCCCTGCTGAGCAGAGAGCCCGATGTGGGGCTCGATCCCAGGACGCTGAGATCATGACCTGAGCCGAAGGCAGAGGCTTTAACCCACGGAGCCACCCAGGCGCCCCCTTAAAATATCCATTTGACTATTGGGTGATCACTGAACCAAAATGAAAGAGGAAACCTGACACCCTCTGGCTCCCCGGGTTCTCCATCACCATCTCACTGTGTCTAACTGTATACACTGATTTCCTTCTCAGAAAAACAAAGGGACTGATTACGGTAGACGTTTGTTTTTATTGTTGCACAGTATCCATTCCCCGCCCCGCCCCAAGGTCACAACATGTCAGATTCTCCTCTGGGAGCCCAGGTGGATCTGACCAGCTCATCACAGGAGATACGTCCAGGCTAGTATACACCTCCCTGGGCCACAGAGATCTGTTGGGCCTGTGCAGGTGGCCTGAGCCTATCCAAGCGGAGGACCCGTGTGGGGGTAGGAAAGGAAGCAGGAGGTTTGGAGAAAAGGAGTAAGCAGGGACAGCGGGAAAGGGGCGGAGAGAAGAAGGATGGGAGGAAAGATAGCAAGGAGAGAAGAGAGAAGGACAAGGACCAGAAAAAGAAGGGGGAAGGAAAAATACAGCTTCCCCACACCAAACCCTGCCAGGGACTAAATGCATTCTTACCCTTGCTTCAGGATCACCGTCAGGGCACTTATCCCATCTTCAGTCATGCTTCTAACAAAGAAGAAAAGGGGGCGCCTGGGTGGCTCAGTCAGTTGAGCATCTGACTCTTGATTTCAGCTCAGCTGGTGATCTCGGGGTCGTGAGACGGAGCTCCACGTCAGGCTCCATGCTCGGCAGGGAGGCTGCTTCATATTCTCTCCCTCTGCCCCCCATCTCTTTCTCTTTCAGAATAAGAAAATAAATCTTTTTTTTTTTAGATTTTATTTATTTATTTGACAGAGAGAGAGAGAGAGATCACAAGTAGGCAGAGAGGCAGGCAGAGAGAGAGGAGGAAGCAGGCTCCCCACTGAGCAGAGAGCCCGATGCGGGGCTCGATCCCAGGACCCTGAGATCATGACCTGAGCCGAAGGCAGAGGGTTTAACCCACTGAGCCACCCAGGCGCCCAGAAAATAAATCTTTAAAAAGAAAGAAAGAAGGAGAGAGAGAGAGAAAGAGAGAGAGAGAGAGAGAGAGGGAGGGAGGGAGGGAGAAGAAAGAGAGAAGAAAGAAGGAAACAGTGTCCCAAATGGCACCTTCTTCACAGTGCTGACAATTATCAGTTAATGAGTCAAGTGCCAGAGCCTGAAGACAAATGACTACAGATCAACAACCTACTTAAAGAATCTGTTGATCCTACAAATACAATGAAATAAATTTTATTCCTTTCGTAGTATCTGGAACTTTCCATACTTTAGATTGCGCTGATCTTCGTATTTTTCTCTCCCAGGAACCTGTGTTATGGTGTATTGAACAAGATATAACAGAAAGAAAATGAAGCCCCTAAGTCTAAATATCCCCAACATGGGAAACTCTTTTCTACTTGCTACAAAGAAACCTTGATCTATAAATGTGGAGTTTGCCCCCACTAAGGAACCATCTCAGCTATAATGTCTGGCTGCTAGTTGTCAATAAATCTCAGAGTTTGACCAAACCTAGATGAGCTGCACTTCATTTTGGTGTCTTTAGCATCCACACAAGCAATTATGAATTCTTTTCCTATTTCTTCCACGATACAGGAGGAAGGAGTACTGTCACCAGAGGATTGGTCCACAAATGAAGAAAGCTAAAGGAGAATTCTGCTTTTCCATCCACTTGTCAACAGCACCATCCAGTCTGACAGGTCTCAGCTTTCTTACCTATCAGTGGGGGCCAAGAGAGGAATCTGGTTGGATCTAAATATCTGACACCAGGCCATCCCTTTCTTTGCCCAGAACAATGAGGCAGACGTCCGTGAATGATCTTGGCATGCTCTTCCACAAACCAGGGGGCAGCCTCGATGTCTGCAGCACAGTAGACAAGGTCCTCCATTTCCAAAGTAAGCTATCTACACCCCAGGAGGTATGCACTAGAATCTCCTTGGCTGGGGAGATAATACATTAAAAGTTTCTATGTATGGTTATTTTTATCTTCAAATATATGAAATAAATTCAGCATGAATATAGAGACTGATGCCAGCACCGGCCAGTCCACATGTCAGATGTGGAACTAGAAGTCTCCTACAGGTGAGAATTCTGTGGTGAAAAGGAGGGGCGCCTGGGTGGCTCAGTTGGTTAAGCGTCTGCCTTCGGCTCAGGTCATGATCCCAGGGTCCTGGGATCGAGCCCAGCGTTGGGCTCCCACTCAGTGGGGGAGTCTGCTCCTCCCTCTCCCTCTGCCCCTCCTCCCCCCCCCACCACCGCTCCTGCTCATGCTCTCTCTCTCACACCCTCTGTCTCTCTCTCAAATAAATAAATAAAATGTTTTTAAAAAGAGAGAATAAAAAAGAAAAGAAGTTAATGTGGACACCTCACTCACATGATCTCTCAGGTCATTATAGCTCACATTTTCCCAACTCAGTGGATTTATGGGTCATATTATCTGATTTTAACAAAAACCCGGCTGAGATTCCTGCAAACGAATGGCAGGTTTTAGATAATAAAAAGAATGCACCATAAACAGACAACAAGAAAATGACAAAGTTGATACACTCCCTGCCCCCTCCTCTTGGTATGTCATCTTTTCCTTCTCATTCTGGGGTGAAACTGATGATCTCATTGGGTCTAACAAGATCCGCTGAAAACCCTGACATCATCAAAGCCATCTGAGATTTGGTTTTACAACCACTACTATTACTAAAGAAGAGCCTTGCCTAAATTAATGATAATCATCGCAATGAAGATAGATATACAATATCATCTATTTCAGATTTAGCTCATTCTCCTAAGATTTCCATTCTGTATCTTTTAAAAAATACACATCATGTGTGAGTAACAAGTACATAGATTTAACCTAGATATTAATAAATTTATAGTGATCTTTAGTGAATGTTTATCTTGTTTAAACAGCATGTGATTTTAGAAAGAAAAACTGTGCAAAGTCCATAGCAGTGGATTTATTGACCATGAATGAATAAATTAATTTTCTTTGTTGCAATGGTCTCCAAATCCCCTTCCTTTGACTCTTTTTCTCAATGACTCCAGCACACATATGGCTGAATGAGTTATCTTCCTCTCCGCTCTCTCCTTCCTGAAACGTGACTCTTATAAAGGAGAAATGAAATCAAGATTCTGTTGGCATAAGAACAACAGATACGGCAGGTTTTTTAAAAGAGTCCATTTTTGTCATGAAGTTTGTTTTGGAGAAGACTTACATGAAGGGCCCTGAAGCCCCCTGAGCTCCCTGCCCTCAAACCGAATGCTCCTGAAGGGCCTAGACCCTTGGGAGGGTGTAGATGGAGCTGCAAGGAAGGGACAAGGAATAAAAGGGCTTTCAGAAACTTCTGGAATGAGAATAAGGAGGAGAAGACAGAGGGGAGAGGTTTTTATACACAAGCAAGACGGGCTCTGAATGAGCTGGTGAGCTAAGTGAGTGGGAAAGCAAACACGTGTTTTACACCATCCCCTGAAGAGACTATCAGTAATGTCTTTGTGATGATGGACAACATCTTTTCTGCCCAAACGAATATTACGGGATAGCCAGATGGTGACATGTGAGAATTCCAGCACTGCTCATAAGTAGCAAAAAAACAAGTTTTAAAGAGAATTCATTAATCCATCAACGTGGAGGAGAAACTAATTTCGGTTGGATCTTTAGCTCACAGAGTTGCTTTCCTGTGTCCCTGGATGATAAATTTAATTTACCCCATTACTTCCTGCACAAATTATTTTTTAATTCCTGGATTTGATTTACGAAGATGCCTGGTGACTCACAAACACCGATGTGACTAATGTCTCATTTAGAGATCTCAGTAAGCACAGAAGCCCTGACATCACTTCTCTTGCCAAGAACTGAAGGTATCATATTTTCAGTAAAAAACAAAGAAATGAACAGCCAGCACACCAAGGAACACAACCGCACCTGTTGTCACAGTGGTTTTTATCATTCGCTTGCTAGGTAGTCAGGGGTTGAAATACTCAGAGATATAATAAGAAATATCTATACAAATTTAAGAGTGTAGTTTATGACCTTTTTTATGATCTGGCTTATTTATTACTACTTCCACATTTATCTCCTTTGCTACCATGTTGCCTATAGTTTATTGACCTTTCCATTCAAACCAAGGGGAGCTATACGAATAACAATTGCATTTTATTGACACAGCTCTACTCTTGTGAAAAGCTGGAAGTACTTTATGAATATTTCTTTAAACTTGAAAGTGAGTTAAGGATCGCTGTTTCCATCTTAGAAAAAGATAAAAAACAAGAGAAGTTCAAAGTGTTATTAGCAATGAAAGGACTGAACAATTGAGAGGATAAAGATGACAAGTTGATCTTAGACATCCATGTCTTCTCCAAACCCCACTAAACTGATCATAATGGACATTTTTTAAGTCATGAGCACAAAAGGACAAAATGAATGAGAGAAGAGACAATAAATTATTAGAGCTTCCAACAGAGATTTGGAAAGTTGAGGAAACCCAGTGAGTCTACACAGCCGCATGTTCCAAACCAAGTATTATAAAACTGCTACTTTAATCTATCACGTATCATGTTCTTATTTCTCAGATGGTTCCACAACTGGGAAGGGAAGTAGGAATTTTACTTAAGGCTCCCCAAAATACCAAGAAATAAGAGTGTCTAAATAGAAAAGATACACAATTTTCCAACTATATGAATGGGGGGGGGCAGAATTCACTTCAAGGTACCTAGTCATGAAATTTCAGAGCACAAAGAACATAAAGAAAATCCCCAAACTTTCCAGAGAGTAGAGGGGGAAGAAAGTCACGTATAAAGGAACATCACTATCTGGATTAAATGGGATCAGATCCCTGAAGAGTAATGGGTATAGTAGAGGTCAATGGACACAACCTTCATAGCTTTAAGTAGAAATTATTCCCAATCTTCATTTCTATATCCAAGCTTTCAAAAAGGTGAGGGTAGAATAAAGAAATTTTCAGACATACAAGGCACACAGTTATTACTTCTTGAAAGCATGTTCCAGCATAAGAAGGAAATCGAAAGAAGAGGAAGCAAACAGAGGAATGTCCACCTCAAGGGAGAGAAGTCCCAGAGTCACAGCAGTGAGAATGGCCTAAAGGTCAGTAGTCTCTCAGGAGCAGGAGGACAACAGACTCTGGATGAAGCTCAGGAGAACATGAAAAAGAAGACACCATCTCTGCAAGTGAGCGGTTGAGTTACATTTTGATGGGTATATGCCAAATCAGAAAGTGCATCTGAGGAAAATTAAGTGTAAGTATATATAAAATGATGTCAAATCTAAAAATAGTAGATTGTTAATTCGAAAAATATTGAGCAAGAAAAGAAATAAAACCATGGTGCCTTGACACACTCTTCAATTATCACACTGATCATAACTGAAATTTCAGAAGTAACTAGGTTAGGAATATGGAGGAAGGCAAGTGGGTAGGGTTATTATACAGCTGAATCCTTATCTACCAAACTAGCCAAAAGATATTACCTAAAATGGTAAAATATGGTATTTGAAATAGGATGATAAGCTTGGGAAGAAACAGCTAAAATAGTTATAGTTAGAGCAGGACTGGGGTGTGAAAGGGATGAACTGGACACATAAACAGTTTATGTTTCATTTTTCATTACTATATGGTAGGCTTTTCTTTTTGGTGAATCTCTGCAGGTCATTGCTTTGATGTAGTTTTAAAACTTAAGGCAGAAAAAATCACTTGGAAAGAAAGTCTAGGCTCATATGAGGTTATATTCAGTCTGTACCTTCTAATGCTTCCTTATTGAATGTACAATTTCCATTTAACAAACAATAAATTAAACCAGTCCTTCCAGTAGCAGATGCACCTGTGATGTAATATGCAAATTCCTTTAGTGTAAAAAGCAAATAGAACACTGAAAAAAAAAATGGCATGACCAAAAATAAGTAGAAAAAATATATATACTTGAAAATGTCTTCTAAACGTTACATTCTTACATTTAAGCACCCTATTTGCATAAACCAGATTTTAGCTTTAAGTTATCTTAACCTTATAACCATTTTGACCAAGTTGTACAATCTCTGCTGGAAACCATACAGTATATTATTAACGAGTTTTTACCAACTTCATTGGTTTTCTGTGTGGTGTTTCTATAGCTTGCCCCACAAATGAAGTCTACCACAGAGGAACTATATTTTATCCGCAGAATTAATCCTGGAAAATTTGTAAAATAATGAACATATTTCCCAAACAAATGAACCCTAAATTCAGATAATGATTCAACTAAATTATCAGAACTAAACCAACAAATTATTTTGAAGATAAACGATCTAAACAGGAAGTCATGAGGGGAAAATAGCTTCGTAATGAGATACTTCACTCAGACACACACGTTACACTCATATTTTCTGTATCATTTTCAAAATTATCCTTAAAGCTTTTTTGGGGGGGTGGGGAGAGGCAAAACATTATTCCCCTTCCCTGTGGTAGAACTGTGGAATTTTTTACAAACATATTCATCTTTTTTTTTTTTAATGTTATGTTAGGCACCACACAGTATGTCATTAGTCTTTGTGCAGTGATCCAAGGTTCACTGTTCACGTATAACACCCAGTGCTCCACGCAATACGTGCCTTCCTGATATGCAGATGGAGTCGCACAACCAGGTGGGATTTATCCCTGGGATGCAAGGGTGGTTCAACATTTGCAAATCAATCAATGTGATAGAACAAATTAATAAGGGAAGAGAGAAGAACCACCTGGTCCTCTCAATTGATGCAGAAAAAGCATTTGACAAAAGACAGCATCCTTTCCTGATTAACACTCTTCAGAGTAGAGGGATAGAGGGAACATTCCTCAGTTTCAAACATATCATCTAACATGTAAACTACAAACCGTCAGGACTTAAACCTGTGATTCCATTCAAAATTTTACAATAGCTCTTCCTTCTCAGAAATTTTGATAAATAAAACAAAAGAATTGGTCTCAACATAAGCTCAAGACACTTCCACAGACCCATTGGGCTCTTCGTTTTTCTGTATTTTAAAGTAGTTTTCTGAATTCCAATGAAAGCATTTTCTTGGGCTCAAGAAATAACATAACCTAAACAGGACTAATGAGGAGCATTATATTTCTTATTGCTTAGGAATTTTGGCATTTCTAGAATTCCTCATTTATAAAATTATAATGGGCCACGTAAGACCACCCAAAATATTAGGTCCTCTTCCCTGGAACCTGACACATTACCTTATAAGGAAAAAGGGTCTTTGCTGATTTGATAAGTTAAAAATCTTGAGCTGGGGAGACGATCCTGGATTATCACGTGGGCACTAAATCCAACCATTAGCGTCCTTACAAGAGAAAGGCAAAGGGGCTTAGAAACGGGCAGAAGAGAAGGAGGTCATGTGACTACGGTCACAAGCCAAGGACTGCCTGCAGCACCATAAACTTAAAGAGGCAAGGAGCCAATTTTCTTCTACCACCTCCAGAGGAAGCTCCTGGACACCCCGACTTCTGCCCAGCGATACCTATTGCTGCCCTATCTTGGACTTCGGGCCCCCAAATCTGTGAGAGAATAAATTTCCATCTTAACCACTGAGGTTGTCACTAAGCAGCCTGCTGCATCATTCCTGCAAATGCATCTGAGTAGGTTGACAATTATTAGGCTGAACACACCAGGTGTGTTGTGTCACATCTGACACTGGCCATGTCACCAGTTAGACGGGAAAATGTCACTTTCCCTGAAGCTACGAAAATTCCAATTTTGGCGAAGAGAAGAAACAAATGTCTAAGTCAGGGTGACTTAGAAGAAGCTGTTTTCCGGGTGCCTGGGTGGTTCAGTGGGTTAAAGTCTCTGCCTTTGGCTCAGGTCATGATCTCAGAGTCCTGGGATCCAGCCCCACATCGGGCTCTCTGCTCAGCAGGGAACCTGCTTCCTCCTCTCTCTGCCTGCCTCTCTGCCTACTTGTGATCTCCCTCTCTGTCAAATTTAAAAAAAAAATCTTTAAAAAAGAAGAAGCTGTTTTCCAAAAGGTCCAGTTAGAATGGAGTTTCTTCATGCACACTTTCATCCAAAGAAACATTTCTTCTTTAAAATGTATTATTAAAAACAAATTACCAATATAATATTTGTTCACTGTTGACAATTTAGAAAATGCAAAAGAGCGAGAAAAAAGAAAGAAAGAAAGAAAGAAAGAAAGAAAAAGAGAAAGAAAATCATAAGTTTTATCCAGAATCCTGCTATCCAGGGACCACTTCTGTTCCTATTTCAGTGTTTCACAAAAATAAAATCCTATTAGTATTTTGTAACCAGGTTTTTATTTAACTTACTACATGATGAATATTTTCCACACCAGTATAATTTCCGCAACATAATTTTTAATGACTGCATGTTTTCCATAGTGTTGTGAAGCAAAAATGTTATGATATCTCTTTTAGGCACTTAGATTATTTTCTCATTTTTCACTAACGAATCTCTGCTGATGTCCCAAGAGTTTCTGAAGACAAGAAGTAAAATAGGCAATGACACCTGGAGATACAGGAAGATAGAGTCTTTGACATGAGTCCAAAGGTTAAGCTTTAATGCCCCACCCAGTTCCCCAGGGTAAAGTGCCCATTTTCCAGCCATAGTCCTCACAGTGTGGGGCACCAGGAAACACATAGTTTCAAGGTGTCAAAGATCCCCAGAGAATACCTCAATGGGGCCAACAGCTCTACTGCACCCACCGTAGGGTAGAGTGACCCCATAAAGAAGCCTATGATCCTACTCAACAAGCACTCAGACAGAAGGATAATCTACCCTCTAAACACTTCGATGGGCTGAAGTGAAAACAATCCCTCATATGAAAAGATGAGTCATCGAATAACAAAAGTGAGCTCATGAAGGGTGAAAAGCTTTGCTGAAGCACCACAGCTGTCAGCGGGAAGACCAAAGGACAGAATTCAAAGTCCTAAGTGGAGACTCACAGCCAAAAAGTTGACAACCACAAAGTACCCTCCCATGCTAGGCACACGGCTACAGCATAGCAGTGTGCATGTCAAAGAGATACACAAAGACCAACGTAGAACACTATGCGAGGGCTTCAGCCATCCCCAGGGTTGTTCCCATTTTCTCCCCTCGACACTTCCGAGACTGGAACAGGGTGGCCAGGAGAGTGGGCACCGTGAGTAGGATGAAGTGACAGGACTAAGACTGAGGACAGTTTCAGTGCCTGGTGGGGAGGACCTTCCTCAGGGTTCTCATGACGTTCCTTTCCCGGTGATTCTTCTTTCTCTCTGTGGTCCTCGAACACACCTCCATGTGTAAGTGGGTGTGCCTACCTCGCTCCTTCCTCTTCTCAGGGCCCCAGTCCCCTTGAGGGACCAGACCTCTATCAAGCTCCACCTCCACATAGCAAGGTGCCCTTTGGGTGTTGCCCAGGGGTAGTCTCGCAGAAACTACAAGTCTCATAAGCTTGAACTCCTGACTTCTGAAATCCTGCTTCTCTCTCTCTACCTTGAAGAATGGGTTGCCCAATTAGGAACCTGGAATGAAAGCCTGAAAAGGGGGGGGGGGGCTCAAGATTTCTCCAATGAGTGAGAACATTCCTCTGACCCCGACCCACCAGGAAGACAAAAGCCCCTCTGTGCAGAAGGCCAATTCTCAAACTGAGGCTCATCTCATCTGTGCCAGAATACCTCCTGTATATATTCAAGGAGATGCGCTGGGCTGTAAGGCAGAAGGAAAGTACACTCCCCCTCCCCCTGCCCTGTTCTGCAAACTGAGGCTTTGCATTTGCCTCTACTGCCAGGGCTTTTCCTACAGGATGTATTTGCCTGCCCCCAGGTCATCAAGCCCATCTTTTTTTGTAGTGGAGACTTTTGTTGCCTCCCTTCTGTCCCCTTCCCTCTTTCCTCCTGTTGGAATTTGCAGACTCCAGAGCAAATACATTTCAATGACTTAAGTCAATTCCAGTTAGGTTTTCTGTTATTTCAACCCAAAGGACCCCAAACCATTGTTTATCTTTGTGGCCCTATTAACATCTGGAAAATCCTGAGAGCATGCAATGTATTCTTGCAGATGAAGAAAGACATGGAAGAAGAAAATTAAGAAGGAAGGGAGGGAAGGGAGCGATAAAGGAGGGAAAGGGAAATCGACAAAGAGGAAAAACTGCAGAAAAATAAAAGCTTGTCTCTTAAACAACAGATGTTAGCTCACACCAACTTCTACTTTGTGAGTAAATGTGTTTTGATTTGTTTACAGGAAAGTCTGAGAAAGAATAAAGAGAAAATGGATTAGAATTAGACACCATTCACTCTGAATCTAGAGGTTTATGTTTTGGTTTAAACCAAGAGGTTTAAAGAGCCAATAAAGACTACATGCCTGAATCTTACTTCATGTGTTATTACTCTTTATTTTATTTGTATTCTATCTTGATATTGAAATCAGAAATGTATTTTGTAAGGAAAAAGTCTGCACAATTGGCAGAACTGGACTCATGCCATGCCCAAATTACCTACACCAAAAAAAGGCTGCAAAATGCATTCAATGAGGATGATGACACGGTATAATCAATGTTTTCTCTCATGTGAATGGGTTAAATCGGGGGCTTTTGGCTAAGATGAAAAAAAAATAAGAAAACATGACTACATTTCTAATTAAATACAAAACTGATCAAATAAGCACAAAAAATATGTGTGAAATAGGTACATGTGATGCTAATTTTAAATATATTTAAATTCAAATCAGGAGCCCTCATCCTAACTAGGACTGCTGGAATTCACTTCTAAGACTGGCCATCTTACACGGGCACAAAATGGTAGGATTTGAGGACTGCCTGCAAAGCCCTCAGCTCAGCAACTTGTCTGTCCCACACAACTGGGAATCAACCACATCCTTCCTGGGAGCTAGTGACCACTGCGGTTACTTCTGAATGTACAAACCTCAAGCAGAGTAACATAAAAATTGTCATGCTGTATGAATCACAAGTCCCTTCTTGGGAATTAGATTGCTCGATGGCTTCTGCCCTCACAAAAGGGAACGGGACAGTGACGGTCTTAGATGGGACTTCCCGTGATGCAAAGCCAGGTGCCTCGCTCAGGGGCGGATCTCACTCAGGAGAGGTTTGGGAGCTGGGGCATTCTGTGGGAGAGGAGGCCCAGAGGAAACCCCGGAGGGGCCCACGAGGAAGCACGAGAGGACAGAGGCAGTCTGATGCCCACCGACCTGCAGAGTAAAGACAAGGGCACTCTCACCAGGAGCGAGGAGAGAACCAGGGACGGGCAGTGGGGAGCGGAAAGAAATATATGCTCAGTTAGCCCTACTCATCACCAACTCCCAAAGCCTGTCTGGTGGTCAAGAGGAGCCAGACCTGGAGACCAATCTCAGATGCCAACTCTGCAGAGGAAAGACAGCCAGGTAAACCAAAACAAAGGCAGGCAGACTCAGATCCAAACAGGAGACCTGTATAAGCAACTGCCAACTTTCTTGCCTTTCCTTCTTGCTTCTTTCCCCTCCTGTCTTCCCCAGGTAGGTGTCCTCCATGTCATCTTCCTTCTTCAACTCATCAGTGTCCTTCCACTCAAACTACCGCCATTCGCAAACTTTGTGAAAGGTTTTAAATGAAAGATAAATGTTATAACACGTGCTAGACCCCCAATTTTGTGTCAGCATCTTTGTTTTGGTGTTGCTACTACTTGTTTTGGTTCAAAACTATAAACGCCATAAAGCTGAGGCCTATCTCTGTGGAACAGGTTTTATACAGTGTTCACACGGGCATACAGGAACTCAATGGACATTTCGTGTTTTATTTCCTATGTATGTTTTACAAGGAATGTGACTTTTCATTATAGATTCTCTCTCTCTCTCTCTTTGTTTTTCAAAAACCAAATTTCAAAGCCTGAGAGGTACATCAGGGATTAAATTATATGATACTTTCAGTACATGATCCCCAACCACTTCTGGGTTTTGTGAACAAAGACAAAATTCTAATCCAATTAAACCAGGTAAATTTGGCCCTTGGACCTTTAGATAAGAGAATGCCCGAGATACAGTGACCTTAGTTCTGGCCAAAAGAAGATGAAGAAACTGAGGTTTGCAGAAGCAAAATGACTTGCTAAAATCACGGGACAGAGCCAGTTTTCAGAACTGTCTTAGGACACACCTGGGAGCCACTCAGAGGTCATGAAGAAGGGGTGGAATCTAGTGGGGAGGAGCAGAGGCAATGGAGACAGACGGATGAAGTTCAAATGCAGGCTTTGCCAGTTACTCCCTGACACTCTGGTACAGGAAAGAACCTCTCTATGCCTCAACTAACTCACCTGTGAAATGGGGCCAGAAATGGCCCTTGAACCCCACGGTCCTCTTGAGAACCCAATGGTTCTATACCATGAAAAGGACATAGGGGAGTGTTTGATGTATTCATAAACATCAGCTCTTTATTATTATCATCATTTCTGTGTTACTAGTATTTTATTACTAATAATTATCATCATCATCATCACCATTTCACAAAAGCTTTGAGAACTTTGGCAAGTAGACCCAGAAGTGATCAAGCCAACAAAGAACAGCGCCCCCTGTAGAATAAGGTGGCACCCACAGGCGCTGTCAATAAGACACACATCAGATGCACTAATTACCCAGCCCAGTTCTTTCTTGGGTGTCAGCCTCCTGGTCAGCGGTGGCAAACCCATTCTAACCCGGCAAAGGCCAGCTAGCTCCATCCTCCACGTCCCGGCCCATCTCCCACCTCCCTGGGTTTGATTCCACTGAGGTCATTTACGTGGCTCTTCTTACACATCCCTGCAGCTCAGGTCCTCCAGCTCTAGGCAGTGCCCGGGGGGGGGCCCTCAGTCATGTAAATTGCAGCTTAGTTTTAAGTGCAGGTTCTTTTCTGCCTGCTAAACTGAGCCCCTGCATCAAAATCCCGAGAAGAAGGTCCAGAAACCTGCCCTCCGGGGCTGGCTCGAGTTTCAGCAGCCCTGAAGGTCTACTGATTCAGGCACTCATCTGTGCCTTCCACTTGACCACAAACTGCAATGCCTGCAAATTCGGCTTTGATGCCTTTCTCCACAAGTCCATGTACACAGAAGGTCTGCCATGACTATGAATTAAGTAAATGTTTGCTGACAAGTCAAAGCCACCTAGGATTCTGTGGTGCAAGGCAGGAGAAGCCAGGTACGACCAACCATGGTTGTTGCTGCTGCAAAATCAGAAACAGCCTCAGATACTCTGGAAAGTTCCAACAAGAGCACGGGCAGGCACGTCCTAATGGTATGCAGTGGGTTTTGCAGTGAAATAACTCCACTCCAGGAAAAAAAAAAAAAAGTGGCAGCAGTAGAGGAAAACACACAAAGACCCAGCTGCCCACAACATGAATAGCCTGGCAGGGTAATCCCATCAGGACTGAGGGAGAATACAGATCAGAGGGAAAGGGGAAATCTGACATGAGCCAGAGCCTTGGTGGCGCTAACCATAATCCACTTTCAACTCCCTTTTCCTTTGCTCCCTCCTGCCTCTTCCTCTCCCCAAACCCTCAGTCATGCAAGCACCACTGGAGAGCGGTTTAGGCAAAAAGACCTAGCAGTGCAGATGGAGGGTCCTGTCTGCTGGCCCCGCAGCTGGGCCTGAGCTACATCGTGTTCATTATTCCTGGCAGGCGTGAGCCGTGAGCTGGAGAGAGAGCTCCTCTTTCCGCAGCTGGCATTTTGTGAACCAAGTTACTCGTAAGACTCAGAGAGGAAGCGCTGCATTTTGTTCCTGTGGATGATGGCGGCACAAAATGGGGAGGTCAGGCCACGCTAAACAGAAATTGCAAGGCTCAATCATGGAACTTTTTTGTTGTTTCTTATCGAAAGAATGTGACTCTGAACGCAAACATGAGATCGTCATTGAGAATTAATGGATGTGACCCTAGTGCATTTAAGTTAAAATGTAACTGTATAAAGGGCATTATAGTATACAAGTTGAAGAATGATACATCAGGGGTTTTCTTCCTTCAAAGAGAATCATAAAGCTAGAATTGGCCCAGATCCCTGATTCCGCATCATGATTATCTACACCTGGAATCTCATCTTCATGATTTCTAGGGATGGCGAGTTCACAAACTTTCTAGAGCCCAGTGGACTGTGTTTTTCACCTTGAATGCTGAAGTTCTTCCCCGCGTCCCTGTGAAATCACTGCTGATCTCCCTCTGTCTAGTTAGACACTCTGATACCAGAGCAACCTCACTCTCTTCCATGTGCTCTTCTGAATTCCTTCTATTTTTCCCAACATCCTCTTAGAAGTAAAATAAGCAAACACAACCTAAGGCAATACACAGAACAAAAATTACTCCATGAATCTCAAACCTTATGCTCCTTTTAAAGAAAACGATAGCTTTATTCTCCTAGAAATATTACTTTCTCTATAGCAAATATTTCTCCCTCCCTCTCTCTTTTTCCTCTCTCTCTCTCTCTCTCTCTCTCTCTCTCTCTCTCTCTCACACACACACACACACACACACACACACACACACACACACTCTTCTTTCATATCCCAACTGGACTGCTAGGTCTTTTATTCTGTAACTGCATTTTCCCTCTCCCACTTAAACATACTCTGCAGCCTTTTATCAAACGAAACTCTCCTCCTTTCCCTTGTCCCTACTGACTTCATCTTGCTTTTGAGGGACCATTTTCTCCAACAGGAACAGAATTCAAAACGACTCCAGGAAATCTCCAAAGTACGTATAACATAATTTGATCTCATATCACTTTCAAATTTAATGAGTATTTTTGTAATTCCTTTGTATCCCCAATTCACCAAAAGCACTGCACACGTGGGACCGAAGGCCAGCTCTATGGATCCACTGTCTCCAGTTGGAGCAGAGCCTCTGGCAAGTGCTCTTTGGAAGCTGAAAGTTCATCTTAACATACTTACCATTGAAAATCACGTTTTTTTTTTTTTAATGGAGTCATACAACTGCCTTGCCTAAATCTGCCGGTTCCCCACAGTAATTAGAACAAAGTCTAAACTCCTTGTCCCGCAATGACAAGGCTCACTCTCTACCCAGACCCTTGCCTGACCACACCAGGGAACACAACTTTCTCAACTTCCCGGTTCCACTGCCCATTCCTCTCCATCACAAAGCACACCCCACCCAGACCATCTCCACCTCCAAGAATTAATGCTCCCTGCTTGTTTACCTGTACTTTCTCCTTCCTCCTCCCCAACTAGATGTTAAACCCAACAAAGATGCTGGTGGGTGTTGCTCCCACTCTCCCCAGTGCTGGGCAGACACCGAGCAGCCACTGGGTGTTTGTGGGATGGATGAACATGTGTGGAATTTTGTGTACACAGCCATCACTCAAGATTTCTGTAGGCTCCAATGTGACCACAGCGATACAAGAATGGGAGAGGAGATGGAACATTCTGGCGAGAAAGATCGATGGGCCTTGACTTCCCTACCCTCGAAACACCATAAGGAATGTATCTACAAGGTTATAATAGAAACCCACGTGCAAACATATGTTTTTGTTTTATTTTATTTTCACCATTCAAAACAAATTTCTGCCCCTTAATTTTTTACTCCTCAAAACAAATAGCTGATGACAAAGTACGCATAAACATATTTTCTTTGTTACTCCTGAACTGATCGCTATATTCATCAATTCATGTAAAAAAGAATATCATGTGAGAAAGAACCCAAAAGCCTACCAAAATTATACACTCCACTTCCAGGGTTTTTTTTTAATGTCAGCATTACAGTTTACATAAATGAAAAAAAAAAGTTTTTCAATGGATTCTGAGGCATGAATATTAGTATCAATTCTGAGAGCTGAGCCAAACAAAAATGCAAAATAACCCCCCACAGAGAAGTACATTGTTGAGAAACTTGTTTTTTATTCTTTAAGATGTGTTTTATTCAGAGTGCAAATACAAAGGAAGGAAATATCACTAAGGACAGAACTTTTCTTGGGAAGCCCCAAAGTTCCACAGAGCTACAGCAAATACAAGTGAGAAGACTATTTTATTCTCACATACTAGAACTTATGCCTTTACCTGGAAACAATGGAGAGTGGTCGATTGCTAAAAATACAGCAGATATGGATTCATCCCACCATCACTCAATGGAGCTCATTAGTCATGTTACATTTTCATTCCTTTCAAAAGTCACCCCTGGGAAACAGGTGTCCTAAGGCTACGTGTCCTTTGGTTTGTCCCACCAAGAGGGCCCCTGCTAGCCACATGCCACATACCTTGCAGCCACTGTGAGTTCTGGTCTTCATCAGGGGCGTGGTGGTGCACAGCTCGATGGCCTCAGGCTCATGGAAGATGACTGCTGGGAGGGGCTCCTTTTTCAGTGTGAGGACATTCAACTTGGACTTCAGCATGGTCTGAAAGTGCTGAGAAGCAAGATAAATACATAAATAAGCAAGGCAACCACAGTTAAAGTTTTTGGCATTTACATGGTACAACTGTACATCAAACCCAGAAGGAAAATCTTTGTTTTATGAATTCTGTTTTACTAGGGGAGGTCAAGAGATACTTCAGAAAATGCAGGAAAAAGACTGTCAGGACAGCATTAATGTGACACCATGGGAGACAGCCAACCCCCACAATGAGACCACGGAAACATGGGGTAATGGGAGAATCACCTAGGACCTTGCTCTGAGAAGTTCTTTCAAAGTGATATGCAGAAATAGAATCCTAGAGATTCGACCATGCCCATTTCAGCCAATTAAGGGAAGATGTTCAGGAGAAAATGTTAACAAAACTATCAGGGGTGGGGGGGATGCAGTCTAGAGCTAATAGAAAAGGAGAAGACCCAGTGAAAAAGAACACAAGACTCCTGCTCTCCTTCCCCGGTTCTGCCATGCATTGGCTGAAGAACTTTAGGAAATTCACTATTTCTCAATAGATATTTCATCTGCTGAACTCTAGGTAAATATCTCTTCTATACACAACTCCCATTGTCACTGGTTTTAAAGTATACCCAGAATCCAACCACATTTAATCACTGCTATGTATGCACCCAGTCCAGGCCCCATCTTTGTTTGGTCTACCATAACATCTGGTCCAACCACTTCCAACCTTGCCCCAATGCAGAACATTACCACAGCTCAGCCAAAGGGAGACTGAACCATGGCGTGTTACCCCTTGACTTAGACTCTCCCAAGCCTCCCCTTCTTCTCATAGAAAAATGCCAAGTCTCTTCCCTGGCCTTGGAGTCCATGCACCATTCTGGGACCTCTGCTTCTCTAACTTCATCATCTCCCACCCCTCACCCTCTCACTTGGATCCAACCACCATGGCCTCTTTATTCTTCTGAGAATAAGGCAAAGACCCATATGCCATGGAACCTCTGAACATGTTACTCCCGCCCTAGTATCTGCATGACTGGCTTCCTGATCTTCTTGAGGACCTTGATCAAATGTCATCTTATGGGACAGTCCTTCTTGATCAACATTATCTAAAATAGCGTGTGTGTGCACATATACACACAGACACGCACAGGTGGCTTCACAGGCATGCAACCTGTGCCCCTGCAACAGGGTCCCACACTCAGGAGAGCTCCATGCTTGCTTTAATGCTCTTAGATTAAAGTCACAATCTTGAAATCCCTCATAACTGTACATTTCAGCTTGCATTTCGTAAGCTAAGTCCAATGAGACGGTGACGTACATGTGTGAGTAGAGGAGATACACAGAGTATGTGTATCCCCTGATGCCTAGGAATTTGACGGGATGCCAAGTGAGTACAAGGTAAGCGTGTTAAGCCTATGGCTCAGTAAGCAGAGTGCTGGCAGCCCCAAGAGTCCATGCTTTAGAAGTAGAACTTGCTTCAAGTGCAGAAAGAAGTCAGTTGTATTCTAACAAACATGAGTGATCAAGGAACTCTAGTGTATCCCTTTTGTCTGTAGGACTCTCCTGTAGTAGGCAACCGCTTACACTGAAAATGACAACGAAGAAGGAAAGGGACAGGCAGGGCAGCCACAGCTCCTCCTCCTCCCATCCATCCCTCCTTAGGAATCCGCCACCAAAGGTAAAGTGTGGGGAGAATGCACATGTATTAGAGATGAAAGAAAAACAGATGAGCTGGGTGTGTAGCGTGTTTCCACGGCTCCAGCAAGCACACCATTCAGATGTGCCCATGAACTAGGAAATGCAGGTCGTGTGATTTCAATGATTCCACTCCTATACTTGCATTTAGAGTGGACACCGCACAACCTAATGATGATGGCAGATGCATGTTAATAATCTAAATTCTGAATTTTTCTTTACTTACAACAGATAAAGTAGCAAAAGTAACCAACCAGCCAAACAGAAAGAAACACCATGACTATCGCAGAAAGACATTCAGGGAAGAAAGGAAAAAGTTTTATGTTTCAGTACCTTCGGAGGCATTTTTTTCGACTTTTTGAGTAGAGGATACCGCGTTTTCATTATGCCCTGGGCCTCACAAATTATGGAGCCAGCTCTGCACACACAGACACTCATCCCTGTCTAGTCCCTTCCTCTGCTTTATTCTTCTTATCACTACTTATCACCACTACAAGATTATGTATTTTGTTTTTCTTATTCTCTGTCATCTTCCATTAGAATACAAATGCCTTAACAGCAGAAACTGTTTCAGTCAATGAAGGATCCCGAGGACCTAAAACAGTTTCACGGGTTCATGGAGCATCTACCAGAATTCCCAACTGGCCACACTGATGGTCCGATTTATGTGCCAACTTGCCTAGTTACTACACTGTTACTCAACCAAACACTAATCCAGGTGTTGCTGTGAAGGTATTTTGTAAGTATAATTTAAGTCCACAATCATTTGAGTTACAGACGAATCCTAGATAATCAGGGTGGACTCAAGTCAATCCGATAAAAGACCTTACCAGGGGAGGCGAGGCTTCCCTGAGGAGGAAGAACTTCTACCTGTGGACAGCAGCTTCAGTCTGCGCCAAGAGTCCCAGCCCACCCTTCCTGAGAGCCGGCCCCAGGGACCTCAGATTGCCTCACCAGCATCCACCACTGCATAAGCCAGTTCCCTGAATAAATCTCACTGCATATCTCCTACTAGTTCTGCCTCTCGGTCCAACCCTAATACTGCTACTTTCTAGGTTATAAAGTTGCCATGCCTGGTATTTCTTCAGATGGGAGGGAGAGTTACTCTTATATTTCCCAGTGAGGACTGATTCGTAACTTTTAAAAACATAGAGGCAAGTGTTCATATTAATCTGAAAGCTTCTGTCTCTGTCCTTAATTGGCTCTCGTCCAACATTGGGGGTAACAAGGGTGTCAGAGGAGCACCACAGACACCTAAGAGTGAGAGGCAAAGCTGGTTGTCACGGCAGGACAGCGACTGAGGTCATATGGTGAAGAGGGTAAAGGGGAGAGTGACACAGAAGACAAGGGGGTGAGCAAATGGGGACACTGTCCCCCATCTGCCATTTTGCTCGAGTTCAATGAGAAGTACACAGCTCAACTCAGCCTGACTCCTGCCACATAGTAAGTTCCTAAAGATGGGCCCAGAGGTGACTCTGTTCTCATGAAGGCTGGACCACCTCACTGCCCAGAAGCTCTGAGACTGTCCTCCGGCCCCCACTGTGGGACCCAATGTCATGGCTATCGGTCCCATCGCTGAGCAGAGAGAGAGATGGGAAACTGCAGACTGGCACACACACGCGCGCACGCACACACACGCGCACACACACACACGGCCGGAGAGCCAAATAAAAGAAATAAACATTTTTAAAACCTGAGACGGGGGACAGGAAGATCATGGGGTTGAAATGCCAACTTCAACACACAGCCCGTGTAACTTGACCTTCCTAACTCTTCAGAGCCTTGGCCTCTCCCGCCAGGCAGCTGTGTGCCCCGCGTTAGCTCACCAGCACAACGCGTGCACCTTCCCTGAACACCTGCGCTCCGCCAGACACAGCGGCAGACACAGCTGGAATGCAAGTCAAATGGTCATGATCCCAGGGTCCTGGGATCGAGTCCCACGGGCTCTCTGCTCCGTGGAAAGCTTGCTTCTCCCTCTCCCACTGCTTGCTGCTCTGCCTACTTGTGCTGTCTCTCTTTCTCTGTCTGTCAGATGAATAAATAAAATCTTTAAAAAAATATTTTAATGGTTTTTTTTTTTCTTTAATGGCTTTTTCCTTTTTGCCCACAATGAAAGGATGAGGGTAAAGAGGGAAATACACTGTGAATTACCTGATGAGTCATTGAGTCTACAATAATACATCTTTTTATAGAAAATTAACATTTTTATGTAACTCTGACTTGCTCCTGTAAATCTTCGAGTGGTAGAAGTGTGATAGCTTTAGCCATTTGTGATAAGAACACTCCTGTGCCCTGTTTGAGGAAATGCCTCCATGGCTCTCTAGGTGCCCTGTGGAGCGGGGCTGTCCCTGTCCCCTGACCCTGGGAAAGAATATGGGACACAGGCTGACCACCCAAGTACCGAGGGTCCCTGGCTAAAGGCATTGGTTCGGAGGAAAATCCAGATTGGCTGAACAGACTCTTCCAGAAGACTGAATGACGGAGTTGCCGGGCCAGGGTGACGTGAGTACAAAGCTGCTGTTGACCTGCTCACCCTCCAAGGTCAGCCTGAGAATGAGATCACACAGAGACAGAGAGGGCCGGGATACAGAGGGTCACAGACTTGACATTGCTGAGCCCTGGATCCAGCCTCATCTAACTCAGATCCATCCATGGATTTACAGAGAATATGAACCAATATATCTCTGGGATGCTTCAGCGAGCTTGGGTTAGGTGTCTGACCCCTGTAACTAAGAGTCTCGCCAACACAAAATACTTTTCGATGAAAAGAAAAATCGTCTGAGACAATAAAATGGAGCCACCAACAAAATTTTAAAAGGGCTTCATAAATGTTAAACTGCAGAAGTCAACAGCAACATTGTATTAAAAAAAAAAAGATAGTGACTCTCACACTTTGTTACCTAAATAGGTTGAGTCTTAATGATAAAACACTAATAATAATCGAAAGGAGGTATTACAGTGCCCAAGTTATTCATGTCTACGATAAAGTCCTCTGAGCTCCTGCCAAAATGAGATGAATTCCAAGTCTCCAGAGATAGCCAAAGAGCACACAGTGACACCTACTCAGGTGGCAAGCTCTCTTGCTGGGTAGCAAAGAGAGAGAGGGGACAAAACAGCTCTATCAGAACTGCATGGCCTTGTACTTCCCAGGTCTTAGCTTTCCCGTCTGTCAAGTGTAAAGAGCTACGTTATGCCATGTCAAAAAAGGTATTGCTTGTTCTTTGCGTGGGTAGACAAGTGCAACAAAGACAATGCAATTTACCATAATCCAGGAGCATTATAAAAAGGCAACAAATGAGGAATCTAATAGAGGAGCTTGGAAAAGCGATTGCTCCCAAATGAAAGATACACAGAGTTCCATAAAGAAAATGTGTTATTCATTCTTAAAGGAGGGAAGTGAATAGTGTTGTAGAAAATTAGGGCACTGCCCCGGACAAATTAAACAAAGCTCGGCTTTCTGCATTGGGTGCTTTATGTGCAACCCTAAAATAGAGCCTCTAAATCAAGCCCCATTATGTGGATGGGGTAATCGTCATGCCCTGTATAATTTTACAGTTGGCTCTTCCTACTCCTATTCAGACATTAATCTCTGACAGTTTAGCAGGCAAGGATTTACATATTTTACCAATTCAAATCGGATGTATCTCACCTTTGTATTGACTCTGAATCCAAAATATAAAGCATCTTTTGAAGGCAAATCCTGCTTCCTCTTTTTCTAAGATAACTGGAACACTATCCCCCTCAAATTAAAGAAAAGGCATTAAGGTTTTAATCCCTGGTTCATCCTTGCGTTGTGAAGGTTGGCTAAAATGGTCAGTTTTAACTTGCAAATTACTGCTTCAGTAAAGCCCTAATCAAGCTTCAGAAATATTGCAAATGTTCTCCTGAAGAGAATCACAAGGAACAAGTGGGTGAACCAAATAAATGGAAAACTTCAGTACCGCAAACAAATGTTAATTTGTACCAACGCGCAAAAATCAGTAGGGCTTTCACATTCTGTTCATAATCACACTTCATTTTATTACTTGGGGGGGTATGTAAGAATTAATTAAACTTTATTGTGGTTTCCTTACATTTTATACCACTTATTTTTAAAAAGGTAGATTCAAGCCCCAAGCATGAGGAAAGAAACCATCGCAATACTCCACCGTGACTTTCCAGAAGATCTTACTTATCATTTTTAATGTAAATTCTTAGATTTCTGTTTTTAAATATTTATTCTGGCATTTTTACAAAACAAAACAAAAAAATAACATAAAAGCAGGAAAAAAATATTTTCCTGTTAAACACCAAATGATTTGTTATATGACTAAGACTAATTCCATAAATGAATAAAAGAAAATTTTATATATATTCAATTTTCATGTGAGTATGTTTTAATGCAAAAGATTTTGTTTTTCGTTTTTGTCCTTTTTTAAAAGGAAAAGAGGGTTGGAAACTTTCTGCCAAAGCCAGCAAGCATATTCAAAATCACACTCTTTCACTTCGAGGATTAATTTTTTTAATGCCGTTTATGTTGATCTGGTATTTCAAGAAAAGAAAGACCTACAGCAGTCTGGCATTTCCCTTCTTGCTACAAAGTGTCCGAGTAACTGCCTTATTAAAAAAAGTTCCAACTTAATTTTAAAGGCCTACCTCCAGACACTCCTAAATTTAAAAGGTTGTCTATATCTGTTAACATGATTGCTATTATTAAACTAACTGAAAATACTCATGTTCACACACCCGTATTTATTCACGAAGTTTAATTATGGAAGCATTTCTTTTGAACATCACAGATTCTCTCAAGAGATTATGTGGGAGAGGCACAAAAATAACTCAATGCCCACAGAGCACGCAGAAAGCCCCCAAGGCTTATGAAGAACTCACTGGGGAGGAGGAAGGTTCCAGCCCATGTACACAGAAGCACAAAGGTCAGAAAAGGTGAAGCGCAAATACGGTATTGGTGGTGTACTATCGCCTGAAGGCAGCGAGTTAAAGGTGTATGCTTGGGGTGCCCGGGTGGCTCAGTGGATTAGTGTCTGCCTTCGGCTCAGGTCATGATCCCAGGGTCCTGCGATCCAGCCCAGTGTGGGCTCTCTGCTCCGTGGAGAACCTGCGTCTCCCCCTCTCTCTCTGCCACTCCCCCTGCTTGTGCTCTCTCTCTGCCAAATCAATACATAAAACCTTTAAAAATAAATAAATAAAGGTGTATGCTATAAACCGTAAAGCAATGACTAAAATAACAAACTGAAGAGTTACGTGCATTAATAGAAGAGAGAAAACAGAATCATAAAAAAGAAGGCAGAAGGAGAAGGAAAAAGTAACAATAATAAAAACCCAGATGAGACAAAGAGAAAATAAATCAGAAAGTGATAGATTTAAAATCTATAAATTTGATATCCCTAGTAAAAAAGAAGGCAGATTTAGTGAGATTTGATGAGGGAGGCCTGATTCTATGTTGCCTACAAGAAATTCACTCAAAATATAATAAAGAAGCAAATACTACTGATAGGCCACAAGGGATAAACATAAACTATACATATTGTTGGAGATTTCAATCCTGCTCTCTCCCAAATGGATAAAATACATAGACAGGAAAATGTCAAGGGTCTCTCAAGTTTGAATACCACAACCAACCAACCTGATAAAATTGACATTTATAGACCACTCCATCCAAAAACAACAGAATTCGAGGGTACAGAATACACTTCACCAAAACAGACCAAATTCTGGACCATAAAAAAAAAATTTTTAAATAATAAAAACACCTCAGTAAATTTAGGATTCGAATTCTACAAAGGAAAATCAACAGAAAGATCTCTGTAAAATTTTCAAATATGTGGAAACTAGCACAGTTCCAAATAACCCCTAAATGAAAGAGTAAATCAAAAGACAAGGTAGAAAGTACTTTGAACTTAATGGAAATGAAAACATAACACATCAAAAATTCTGAGATTACGCGGAAACATACGTCAGGGGAATTTTATAGCACAAAATGCCAATATTAGAAAAGAAGAAAGTTCTCTCTTCAAAAAACTCAGCTTCAACTTTAAAAAAAAAGAAAGGAAGAATAAACCGAGTAAACGAAACCCAAAGTGAGTAGAAGAAACCAAATAATAAAGATTGGAGGAGAGAAATCAATCGATAAAATAAAACACAGACTATCAATAATCAATAGGATGGCCTAGCTGTACATTCACTCACCCTTCCTTTGTGTCTGCTGAGTCTACTGATGAGATCATTAAAGGTCATTTTCATCTCTGTTAACTCTGTTGTTTTCCTTCTTATTTTTGTTTTTCTTAGCACTTCTGTGTGATTCTTTCTTTGCTGAAATTCCCCAGATGTTCATGCTTGTTCTCCACTTTTTTCACTGGAGCCTTTAAATATTTATCAATTATTTTAAATTCCCCATCAGAGTCATCTCTGGGTCTGGGTCTGTTAATGGCTTTGCCTCCTCACTATGGATCATTTTCCTCCTGGCTTTTTGTGCCTCTCCTATTTTTCTTTTGGACTCTGGACATGATGTGCAATAAAGCACCAGGAAAAGAGCACTAAACCTGAAACTGATCACATCCCTTCTGCTCGGGCATCAGTGTGGTACCCCAAATCAAGCTCGGCTGGAACTGGTCTTGCTTGGGTTTTATTGCTGCACCACAGTTTTTGACTCCTCTAGAATGACTTCGTCTTTAAGACAGCGTCTGCTTCCCTGGGAGGTGTGTCTCGACGTTCCTGTTTCCTCCTGCAAACTTCTCTGTGCCCCTGGGACTCACAGCATCTCCCTCCCCATGCTTCCCTTGCCCCCATAAGCTAACTGCAATTGCTTGATACTGGGTGCTTTCTAGCCTGGGAGGGTACCGGGGGGAGGATAAGAAAGGGTTCTTCCCTCTTGTTCCACCTCAGTCTTAGGCAGGTCCTGTGTGCTCTGATCTTGGAAGTCAGGCTTTCCCAGTGGTCTTGTCTCTGTCCCTGCTGTTTAGAGACTGCTACTTGACTGGATCCAGGGTGGTTCCCTGCCTTTCCTCCGGATGCAGAGGAATTTTTTTTTCCTCCCCACGTTACCAATGGGTCTTCACCTAAGCCCTCAGAGTGCAGGATGACTCACCCTTCCCCAGCTGTGCAGTCTCACGTTCCCTAGAAGAAAAGAGTCAGGGTGCATGACTTGACCATGGGAGCCGCCCCCTTCCCCAGGCTGAGACCATCAAAGGAGGCTTGCTCTGGCCTCCAGCCTGGCTCTCAGAAGATCTGAGTCCCAGGGGTGCTCTGTTTAGAAAGGTCTATGAGGTTTTTGCTTTGTTTTGTTTTGTTTTTTTAACGATTTTATTTATTTATGTGACAGAGAGAGAGATCACAAGTAGGCAGAGAGTCAGGCAGAGAGAGAGGGGGAAGCAGGCTCCCCACTGATCAGGGAGCCCGATGCGGGCCTCGATCCCAGGACCCTGAGATCACGACCTGAGCCGAAGGCAGAGGCTTTAACCCAC
Source organism: Ailurus styani (assembly GCA_002007465.1). NCBI lineage: Eukaryota > Metazoa > Chordata > Mammalia > Carnivora > Ailuridae > Ailurus > Ailurus styani. The sequence continues at coordinate 749,454 of LNAC01000115.1, forward strand.
TGAGCCACTCAGACACCCAGAGAGGCCTATGAGTTAATGCAAATTCCCCTTGGGTAAAGAGTAACCATGGGCTCTTCACACCAGTACTAGCCAACAACTGACCTTTAAAAATGAGTGAAGAACGTTAGCTCAATGTTTCTTACCCCTTTGCCTTGCAGTCCATCTTCCACCATTTTCTATTATAAGTGAGCCATAACTCACATGGTATCTTTTTTTTTTTTTTTTTTTTTTTTTGAGGTCTTATTTTCTATATATTTCGGGCCGGTTGTATGTACTATGACCCTGGGCTCTTTAATGGGTTCAAGAGAAGGTTTGATTCTGTAAATTAGCTGGCTTTTTCTTGTTAATAGGATGGAAAGTGATGCTCTTCTTCCTGTCTTCACTGTAGGCAGAAACCAGAGTCAAATTTATATTTTTAATCAACCAAAACTAAGTGCACTGAAGTTTGCCTTGTTTTTGGAAAGATACACATAAGATGTTATGAAATGCGTATTAGCATTATCCTTAAGTTCCAAAGGTCTCTTCTCCCCAAGCCCTATTTCTTTCCGGCTCAGGTATTTATGTGTCCATGGATGCTAACAACTCTTTGGTTGTGGTCAGTTTCCTCCCTCCCTTCTCAGACACCTCCTCTCCTATCTTGGCCTTATGCTCCTTCACAAACAAATGTGGACACGGGAACCCTGAAACTCTCTCTAGGAGGAATTTACAACCCAGAAATGCAGAATATTAAGAAGAGGAGCAACCTTCCAGATGACCTAGACCAGCTCCCTTACTTCACAGAGGAAGCAACTGAAGCCCAGAAAAGTGAAGTAACTTGTCCAATGTCCTCCTGAGCTATGGGCTCCAAAGACAGCCAGGCCCGGAAGCCCAGCTCTGTAACAACTGGCCTGGTTCAGTCCCTGACCAGCATGTGAACCCAGATCACTTCTGTGCCCATCTAGAGTTGATAAGGTTGCTGCGTAATAGGGGCACCTGGGTGGCTCAGTCAGTTAAGCACCTGCCTTCAGGTCAGGTCATGATCTCATGGTCCTGGGATCGAGCCCTGCATTGGGCTCCCTGCTCAGTGGGCGGACTGCTTCCTCTCTCCCTCTCCTGCTCCCTCTGCTTATTCTCTCTCACTTGGTTCTCTCCCTCTCTCTCAAATAAATAAATAAAATTTTTAAAAATAAATACATAAAACTGCATAATAATTTCATTTTGTAATCAATAGTATAAGGCATGGAATGAAATGAAAAGTTTTAGAAGCAGAAAATGCTAGGTTCAGTCATGAGACTAAATATATGACTCACCATACAGCAGGAGCAGTAATTGATATAAATGTGTGTGCATGAAAGACAAAGAGAGAGATGGGTCCACACTTTCTCATCAAGTGCCAAAAGCACTTGACAAGGATTATCTCACTTACCTTCCAATAACATTCTGAATAAAGCAGAGCAGATTTGCTCTAAGGCGCTTTGAAGTCAAGGCCCTGAGTCTCTAACAAATCCTGCAGTATTTCCCCCTGAAAATTCACATTAAATACCTAGAGGAGTAACTGGTACATGTACACACACACGTACACACAAATTATCTTTATTCTTTTCCCTCTTTATTTTCTGCCATTTAAATTTAGACAACCACTTTAAAATATCTGGAAGAATAGGGGCACCTGGGTGGCCCAGCCAGTTAAATGTCTGACTCTTGATTTCAGCTCGGGTCATGATCTCAGGGTCGTGGGACTGAGCACCATGTCAGGCTCCGAGCTGAACTTGGAGTCTGCTTAAGATTCTCTCTCCCCCGCCCCTCCCCCATCTGCTCACGTGCACACGTGGGCTCCCACTCTCTCTCTAAAAAACAAAACAAAACAAAACTCTGGAAACACACATACAAAAGCATAAACAGTACTGCTTCTGGGTTAATGAATTGCACATAATTTTTTCCTCCTTTTCCCTTTGCTCTCTTTCCTTTTGCTAGTGTATATTTTCTATCATGTCAAAAGCCAACTGCTACTAATTTTCTGTAAATGTTAATGTCATCTATCTGCAATGAACTAGTAGCTGAGGCCTGGATCAGGTGGCTGCCTAACTACATCCTTCTCGGGTGTACACATGCGCATGAGCGAAACACAAGGCAAGCCTTTAAACCCAGACCAAAGCAAGTGCACGGCAAGAAACACCCCAAGTACTTGTCTTCCCCAAAGCAGTAAATGAGGGCAGAGGGCGGAGAATAAAATAAAACAGCATAAACACACTTTTAGAAGACTGAAGTCAGACCAAACAAGATAAGATTTGGAAACCAAACAAATGGTAGGAGTCTAAGATTCCTCAATGATGGCATTAAAGAGGGCATGGGTTGTGATGAGCACCGGGTGTTGTACGTAACTAACGAATCACTGAACACTACATCAAAAACTAATGGTGCGCTATACAGTGGGTAACTGCACATAATTAAAAAACACAAAAACAAAAACAAAAATAAAGTTGTTTCTCCTATTTCCCCAAGGGGCTTCATTCAGCCCCCGAGTACAGCTCCAGGGACACCTTTATGTTCCAATTGGATATGCTTGCTTTGTGGTGTCAGTGAATCCTTTGCCCGCGAGGACACAGTACATATGTGTTATGAACACATCCATCCCCACGCATTCAGTTTTATTTTCACTAGGCAAAACTCCTCTGCAGGACTATATTTTGGTGGATACACGACTGAACATTATCTTGGCAGGTTGGAAAGAAACTAAAAATAATTTTGTCCCCAAGCTTCAAATGGTCTGGAAGGTACCACGCCAGAGACTGGGCAAGCCAGAGTTTGCTTTGATCAGGGCTCGGTGGAGAGCACTGGGCTGCAGTCATCCACAGAGGATGGAGAATTCATTTGCTCTACATGATACCTTCAGAAGAGTTTTTTTGTGTGTTTTTGTTTTTGTTTTTTTCAGAAAAAGCATATCATGGAAGACAGCTCTTATATTCCGGTGGCATTCCTCTCCGTTACAATCACATCTATAAAGACTTTCCTGAAACTCCCTACCTGCCAGCCCAGGTAAAATTTACCTTTCTGCCTGACCTGGACAATGATCAGGAATTTGGTGCCACCTGTCACACCGGAATGTACTGCTTCCCTCCTGTCTCTTTGTAGCCCTTGTCCCTAGCTAAGCTCTTGACACAGAGAAGCTACTAGATAAATTCTTAATGAAGAAACAAATAATTAAGAGAAGAAAAACAACATTATTGGAATTAAAAAAAAAACCAAAAAACCATGCCTTCAAACTAAACGCGTGCCTGAGTCACACTGTTCTCATCTGAGCTGATTCCCTTCCATTCCTTGATTCCATACCACCTCCTGCAACCATCAGCCAGACTGCTCCTCTCTGAAAATCACCTTGGCAATGAGCTCTGGTCCAGGTCCACAACCAGACAAACACCCCACCTCCCCGGCAGGAAGCCAACAACCCTTAGCCGCAAGAACCATGACTAATAACCCCACTTGGGTCCCCTGAAATCAGGCAAATCCATTAAGTTTCCTTGGAAAGGAAGGGATCTCTGCCTGCAGCCCCACAAGGAGCAACATATAAAAGAGACAGGCCATCTCCTAGGCCTGTTCCATCGCACTCCAACAGCAGGAAAGGCTCATTCCCACCCAGTCCTGGTATAGATGGCAAACCACTTCAATGAGGAAAATGACCCCCTATGAGCTACAGCCAAAAGCTCCAAACATCTGAAGAAGAGCCTCTCTTTTGTCCTCCAAATGGTTTAGAAATGGAATGTCCTTCCTAAACCAAGGGACCCCGCAGGCAAATATCAACTCTTAATCAGTGTAGCGTACATAAGAAAGCAAGCAAAGAGGAGGAACAAGAAGGGAGGAAGGGGACAACCATTTGGAAAAGTCTTGGTCAAAAAAAAGGAGAAAAGAAAAAGAAAACAAAGGTTACTACTTTCCTAGGGCTGCCATAACCAAGTACCAAACACTGGTAGCTTGAAACAACGGAAATCTATTGTCTAACAGTTTTGGAGTCTAGAATTCTAAAATCAAGATGTCCGCAGAGTCACACTCTCTTTGACAGCTTGAGGGTAAAGGCCTTCCTTGGCTTCTCTAGCTTCTCATCCTGCTGGCAATCCCTGGCATTCCTTGGCTTGTAGCTACGTCCCTTGTACATACGCATGGCAACCCTGTCTCTGGGTCTTCACTCTGTGTGTGTCTGCTTCCGAGTCCAAATTTCTAAGGACACCATATTAGATTAGGTCCCACACTAATGACCTCATTTTAAGTTTACCTCTGCCAAGACCCTATTTCTAAGTAAGGTTACATTCTGAAGAACTGAGGGTTAGGGCTTCAATATATCTTTTTTGGGGGGGGGTGGTAGGACAGGCTACACTATTCAACCCATAATGGAAAGGAAAGGTATCCACCATGCAGATTCTCCAAGATCACAAGCTCATCCAAGCACAGCTATTTCACCAGCTAGTCAATATTATTTGTTTTCACTGCACCTGAACCCAAGATGTTAAATTCTTCAGGACAAGACACCCAAGTAAGTGAGCAAGACCTGGCCTGGGCCTGTCTGAGTTCAGTAGATCTGAATCAGACCCTCGACTGCTCATTCACAAAAATGCCAATGGTTCAATAAGCAACCCAGGCCACCCCCAGGAACGGATCTACCTTGTAGCTCGTCTGTCCGTTTTCTAAGAGTTCTTGAAGGCAAATTGCACCTGACACTTGTCAGCTTCCATTACCAGCTTGTGCCTTACCTGCTCTGACCTCCTTTGAATTGGAACACAATAAAGAACATACCACTTAAATCCTAGTGCTGGTTTTGTCAGCCATTTATTCATTAATCCTCTTCTTTTCTGAGTCAGGGGCTCTGCTGAGTACATAGTATTGAAGAAGACAGGCATGTTTCCTGTTTTCATGGGCTAAACTTCAACCATGGAAACAGACAATGAGAAAGTCAGAGTTCCCCATTTCAAACAAAAACCTTTCATCACCTTTCCTCTGACTAGTTTAGTGCTTCAGTGTAAGGAAGCCTCCAGCTTATACTCTTGGTGCTCTGCCTTTGGCCCTCAGGCCTTCCTGCTTCTGACTTCCACCATCAGTGCCCACTTCTCTCTGCCTGGGGCTGGTTCCAAAGCCCCAGAAGCCAAGTGCAGCCCATTAACAACCCTGGGAGTCTTCAATCAATGAATGGCAATGGCGGAGAGTGACACTATACAAACTACAGCTCCTCAGCCCTACCAGTGGTCTAACTCTGAGTTTTGATGCTTTTTTGTTTGGGTTTAGTTTTGGTTTTGGCTTTTTACATTTCTGAGAATTATCCCCCACTGGACTGAGCACTGGTCACAGGTGGTAGCTGGCTTGATAGCATTTCCTTCATGGGCTTCCTCTCCCTCCCTGCCCCACTTCCCCGCTTCCCACCACTGTTTCCTTCACTTTCCAAAAGGCTACTACTTGACACTGAGATCCTTGCCTCAGGGTCTATTTCCAGAAGAACCCAAACCAAGATAAAACCTAATTCCCTTAGTCCATTTTAGTTCAACTCACTAAATATGGATTATAGGCATACTGTAGGTACATGATATATGTATCTAGGAAGTTCTCAGTCAAGTAAGAAAGAAAAAGGCATCATCCAACCAGCTTAAATACACTGCAGACATATGAATAAAATGTCTATAAGCGTCTGAAAACAGAACAATTAACTTTGCTGGGATTGGATTGTGAAGGACTTTATGGAAGAAAAGGTAACATATCTGGGCTAGAAGTAAAGCAGGGCTTCTCAAAGTTTTTTACATTCTCTCTCCCTAACGAGGCTCCTTAGACTTTTTTTTTTCCCTAATTGCCTCCCTTACCCCCATGAAATTTTAATACCACAGATATACTGTGTATCTGTTTATGTTCTGTGGTGTAAATAGTCCCAATGTAAAATCTAAGATCCTCCCCCCTTCAAGAACCAAGTTTTGTTCTCTCTGAAAAATGCATGAAAAAAGGTCGCAGGGTGGGGAAAGACAGTACAGGTTAAGAATTACTCTGAGAGATGTCAAAAAATATGAAAGTGAACAGCTTATAGAGGCAAAGATAAGTGGTCTAATTTGGTCTGTGGTAGATTAAAAGTGGCTGCAAATTCATTGACACTCCTCAACTCAAGAGGAGACCTCACCTCAGGTCTATGTCCTCTCTAGTCCACTTTTAGGAGACTGGGAGCCTCCAGCTGCTGTTCCTGCAACACTCTATCTCGGAATCCAGCTGCTCTGCAATGAGGAAACTCCAATAGTCCCACGGAGAGATGCTTGTGAAGAACAGGACAGTCCTCCTCAGCTCCTAGCTGACACCCAGCACCAACTTGCCAGCCATAGGAATAAGCCATCTTGAAGTGGCCTCTTTAGCCCCTGCTGAGCTGCCTCAGCTGAGCCCCCTCCCACCAGAGTCATGTCCAAATTGCAGATTTGTGAGCAAAACGGATGATCGTGACTGTTTTACACAGCTAATATTTAAGGTGATTTGTTACAAAGCAATAAATAACCAGAACATCATGCTTATAGACACTATTTAAAGCTACGAAAAATCTCACAGCAAAGTCATTACAAATTCAACCCCACCACAGTCTTTTTTTTTTTTTTAAAGATTTTATTTATTCATTTGACACAGAGAGAGAGATTACAAGTAGGCAGAGAGGCAAGCAGAGAGAGAGGAGAGAGGAGGAAGCAGGCTCCCTGCTGAGCAGAGAGCCCAATGCAGGCCTCGATCCCAGGACCCTGGGATCATGACCTGAGCCGAAGGCAGTGGCTTTAACCCACTGAGCCACCCAGGCGCCCCAACCCCACCACAGTCTTAGCCAGGCTTTCCTTGCTGCTCACTGTGTTACATAATAAGAAATGGAAGAAAACATCGGATAAACAAAGAGCTCTTGAGTAAGTGATTCATGACTAGGGAGGGACCCAAGCCATACTTTCCTTGTCAAATATAATTTTTTTATTATTTCAAGCTATTCTTGTTTATCAGTTAGCTTGTCGATAAAAACTATTGTGGGTCTCTATGAACAACATTACTGTATTTCCCAGCAGCAAGATGACACTTAATAAATGGGGTGCCTCCTGAATGTTTATAGCAGCACTGCCCACAATAGCCAAACTATGGAAAGAACCTAGATGCCCATCAACAGATTAATGGATAAAGAAGATGTGGTATATACATAGCGGAATACTATGCAGCGATCAAAAGAAATGAAAGCTTGCTGTTTGCAACGAAGTGGATGGAACTAGAGGGTATTATGCTAAGCAAAATACGTCAATCAGAGGAAGACAATTATCATATAATCTCTCTGATATGAGGAACTTGAGGGGCAGGGCGGGGGGTTGTGGGGGGTAGGGAGGGAAAAAATGAAACAAGATGGGATAGAGAAGGAGACAAACCATAAGAGACTCCTAATCTCACAAAACAAACGGAGGGTTACTGGGGTGTAAGAGGATAGGGATAGCGTGGCTGGGTGATGGACATTGGGGAGGGTTTGTGCTATGGTGAGTGCTGTGAAAGGTGTAAGCCTGATGATTCATAGACCTGTACGCCTGGGGCAAATAATAATAAAAGTAAAAAGAAAAAAAAATAAATGGGGTGCCTGGGTGTCTCAGTCATTAAGCATCTCCCTTCAGGTCAGGTCATGATCCCAGGGTCCTGAGATTGAGCCCCTCATCGGACTCCCTGCTCTGCAGGGACCCTGCTTCTCCCTCTCCCATTCCCCCTGCTTGTGTTCCCTCTCTTGCTGTGTCTCTCTCTGTCAAATAAATTTTAAAAAAGACACTTAATATATACTTTCANGGGTGGGAGGGTAGGGATAGGGTGGATGGGTTATGGACATTGGGGAGGGTTTGTGCTTTGGTGAGGGCTGTGAAAGATGTAAGCCTGATGATTCACAGACCTGTACCCCTTGGGCAAATAATAAAAATAAAATTAAAAAAAATAAATAAATAAATAAATACTTTCAAATACTAAACAACAACAACAACAACAAACAAAAACAGCCAGCCCTTAATGAGTAGGTTAGGACAGAATCAAGTGGAAAGTANAATACTAAACAACAACAAAACAACAAACAAAAACAGCCAGCCCTTAATGAGTAGGTTAGGACAGAATCAAGTGGAAAGTATTTTCAAATGTACGTGGCAGGCAAACTGTTCCCACCTCCATCCTGCAGGACAACATAATGAAGGACAAGGGAGGAGAGTAAGTAAGTGATTCTAATATAATCCCACCCTCACACCATGCCCATCTTTCTCTGAGGACCACTGGTCTTAAACAAATTTTCTTTTGATTTAAAACAAGTAAGACCATTTCTTTTTTTGTTTTTTTGTTTTGTTCTGTTTTTTTGCTTTGAGGTCACTCTTCATTCCCTCCCTGTCCCCTTCCCCCTGTCTTTTTTATTTATTTGTTTGTTTTTAAGATTTTACTTACTTATTTGTCAGAGAGAGAGACATCAAGAGAGAGCACAAACAGGGGGGGTGGCAGGCAGAGGGAGAATCAGGCTCCCCGCTGAGCAGGGAGCCAGATGCAGGACTTGATCCCAGGACCCCGAGATCATGACCTGAGCTGAAGGCAGACACTTAACCAACTGAGGCACCCAGGGACCCTAGTAAGACCATTTCTTATTATTGCCTCTGCTCACCACCTTCAGTCAATTATCGACATAAACATAAGCCACTCAACAGTATGGTTCAGAGTTACTTGAAAAGATATTTTTACAGTAAGAACATGAATAATCATGGTATTACAACTGCATGATACATGTGACATATATTTCATTCATTTCCTCTCTCAGGAAACAGATCCAGATGGACTTTGCTATATCTGCAGCCACAAAGGTAAGTTTGGGAGGGCTAGGTGCAATTTCTCTGTAAAATCTTCTACTGATGCCAAACGGGACTTTTGCAGGCAGGAGGGGAACTCTGTAATTGCTGAAGGTGGATTTCACTATCCCCATGCCTGCCGCCTCCTAATACCTGCCTCAAGTACAACACAGGCTCCCTGTGCTTATTCCAAAAAGTGACATCTTTCAAAGCTACAAATTCAAAACAGGTGCATATTTCGCGTGTAAATTTAGAACAACTTTATATTTCCTTTGTTGCATTCAACATGCTCATGAAATCTGAATTTTTGCAGTTTCAGCCAAAGTTCCTATAACCTTTTTTTTTTCTTAAAGACAATTAGCAAATTAAATTTCGAACAAAAAGGATAAAGAAACTTGACTCTCCACCAGCAAGTGGGCTTGGTAAACAACCTCAGGTCCACGTCCAAGTGTACCTTAATTGGTTCCATTTGGCTCGAGCTTCCCTGCCTTGCCTCAACTCACAGTCACACAGCCAGCAGACTTTGCCCGGGGGGCATATGATTTTTAGTTTCTGGATTCAGCACGTATTCCCAACACAACTTATGCTCTATGTTGTTTCTATTAGGTAACTAGGCCCTGAAATTCAAAAGCCTGCATCCCAGCAAGTTTCAAAAACTCTCGTCAACACGGATATGGCTAATGATACTTAATAATACAACTTTCCTGTAACAAACAGTGTACAGATCAGCCAAGTCTAAGTTCAACAATGCTTAATGGACGACCTCTTCTGTGCCATCTGCTGCCATTGATGTTTTTTTCAACCTTCTCATGTAAAAGAGAAGATGCATGAATTTGGGAGTTCGCTTAACCTCCAAGCTGGGGTTTGCTCATCTAGGATGGGGACAGAGACAGTGTCTACACTTCACAGGGCTACATAAGGATTAACTGGGTAAAACAGGCAGAGCGGCTAGCATCACAGGTCCTGAAATGGGCTAGAGCTGGGGATCTCAGCCACTATTTTTTGTTTGTTTGGTTGGTTGGTTGGGTTTTTTTGGTTTTTTGGTTTTTGTTTTTGTTTTGTTTTGTTTTTTGTTAGCCACTATTGTAAAAGCAGATCATTGCTCCACAGTCAATGGCATTCAACACCAGGACTATTCTTTTCTTCCTTTGCTTTTGTTTTGTTGTGTTGTGCTTTTATTTTTTGGTTTCCTCAACCTTCCTCATTATACTAGATTTCAACATTTATTCTTTTCAACTCTCTGAAACACCAAGTGACCTATTTCCTCTAGTGACCTATTCATCGATGGGTGAATTCCGAAGACGGCTGATTTTTGGCTTCTAATGAGAATACAATTCACATGAAAGATAGTAAAACGCCCAAATCAAAATGCCCAAAACTAGACTACTTGTCTTCTCCAGGGCCCTGCCCCAGGAACGGTTTCCTCTCTCCAGCATGCCCATTTCAGCCCCAGCCTCAATGCAGACGTCAAAGTCAGAGACCAGGGTTGGGTTTCTACTACTCCCTCTTCCTAAAACTGTATATCCAATGATTCAAAATATGCAGCCAATTCTCTTTATCAAATCCCTCCACTACTATGCTTTTATATTATCAGAAGCTAAAGGAAAGAAATAGAAGTTCTCCTACTTGAGGTGATCGTGAATCTACATTGTGATCTGCACCCCCCACCCACCCACTGGAGCCTCTTTATCCTCAGGACGGTGACCACAGCAGAACCACAACATCATAGAAGGGAAGCCAGTCCAACACTGAGCTTTCTGGGCTACCTCTTGAGTCTGGCAGTCATTAGTCCTTGGTACCCCAAACCCATGGGCTGACGATCTCAAGGTATCTTGATTCAATAGTGGTCACTAAAGGTTTTGGTTTCTTTCCTTCAATCGGTTTTCTTAAAGAAAAAAAAAATTCAGGTAATGATTTTTTCATTGCTGTTGTTCTATATTCTCATCCTTTATTTTTACTGTATAACCATCTTTCTCAGCTACTCAAACCCTCCTTGAAATCATGCCTTAAACTGCATGGTTCATTACCTGTAATTGGCCAGGATAAAGACATTCTGTTTCTTTATTTGTGTATCTTTATTAATTATATTCAATTAAGTGTATTTTATTATTTACAAAGGCATTGTGACTTCCCCAAACTGAAATTAATTTTTACCAGTTCCGTTTCAAATCTATAGAGCCACGCTACATGCTGGACACTGTGCGTGTCTAAACACTGAGAGGAGGGAAGCATCTTCTGATGCTCTGAGGACATCAGAAAAAGATGTGAAAGAGCGGTAGGCCAAGTCTGTGCACTGGGCTGGAGTTGGAAGAGGCTGAGATGGCAGGGCACATGCATAGACTGTGTAAAGAGTCCGCCAGCTCAGGGTGGGGCTCAACTTGACTTTATAGAGACTAAGGCCTAGCCCAATGCTAGCCCCCCTTTGTAAAGGTCAGAGGTGAAAACTCTGTCCAAAGAAACTGCACATAATCCCTTTAACTGCTGGCTCATTTGCACGCTCTTTCCTCCGGTTCACACGTGTTTGGAACAAGAGGGTGAAATTTCAATTGCCTTGGTTCCAGGACCTTTAGCGACGCTTGGGGGCCCCTGAGCTCAATCAAGGCTGCCTCTCCCTCGCCTAAGGCGGGTGCCCCACCCTATCCACTCAGGGAAGGTTTGCAAATCCTGCGTTTCCCACAAACCCAGCTGAAAGGGAACTGGCCAGAGACTGTCTGATCCAGGAAAACCAGCCTGCAGACGGGGGACCTCATTGCTCCCATCAGCCCCCACCGGCCCTTCAGATACGGAGCTAATTCACTTCCATCGCTTCTAAGACATTAGCAGGAGTCTGCACGCCTCAAGCTGCTTCTTTTATGCCCCATGAGGAAAATGCTTCCCCTTCAGAGCTAGAAAGCCAGACCGTTAACATGGGGTGAGGAATAGGGAACACCAAAGAGAGAGAGAAGCTAGGGAAGAAAAACAACGCAAAAGAAGTGTTAAGTAAAAACGCCCTTAAATTCTGACACTATTTATACACAGAGGATGGTGTCCCTTTTTTAAAAAATGAACCATTTTCATTACTAACCTATTGGAAATTGTATTTTCCCTTTAATGCAACATTATTATAAAACTCAATCATGCAAGATTCCCAGATTAAAAAATATATATATATCTCCTAAAAGCAAAGGTCACTAGATACAAAGTAAATGCCAGATTTTATCTGGCTACATGAGAACACAGTCTGCTGAGCTGATTTAAGCAAAGGCAGCTGCGTGTAGGTCATTTGTTTGTCCTGGACTTAGCCGTGGATGGAGCGGCACAAAGCCACAAAAGAGGCTGGACACTTCTTGACCAGAAGGACCTTGGCTCAGGACCAACCCCCTCTGTCTGGACTCACCTTATCCCTCTTCTTCTCCACGGAGCCCCTCACAAAACATGCCTGCCCACATCCCCCCCACACACAGCCCAAGCCCAAATGTGCACCAAACACAAGCACCAGGTCCAAAGGACTGGATAAATCTCCTGTAGTTCTAAGAAATGCCAATAATTCCATCCATATGCACTTTGTCGACATGTTCCAAAGCTAAAGTCTCCCTTGTTTTTAAATCTCTGCTTTATCAACGTTTGTGAAAAGTTCAAATGACCTAATTTTATCTAGCGTACCATAAAATTGTGATTGACATTTAGAATAATACACCTTAGGCAACACATAGAACAGAGGTACCTCTTGACTCATCCAAGGTTAAATTACATTCAATAAAATCTCAGGCAAATACTGTAGTTGATTGGAAATGAGGAATCCACCCAATGTACATAATTTGTATGCATAGAAAAGGCAATGAGATAAGTAATACTTGCTTAATAACTAGCATTAATATTATGCTTGCCTTGTGACAGAATGAAGTTCTAGGCAGGGAAAAAGTCTCCAAAATGTCAATGTAAGCAAAAAGATTTCAACTTTTAGCACTAGTTCTCAAAGTGTGGCCTCCCAACTTACAGTATCCACGTCACCTGGGAACTCACTGGAAGGACAGGTTCTCAGGCTCTCCCACCCCCCAGATCTGTTGAATCGGAAACTCTGGAGATGGGACTGGGTTACCTGTCTTCTCACAGCCCCTCCAGGTGATTCTGATTCATGCTAATATTTGAGAGTCAGAAGGTGGAAAGGGAAGCCTGATACACAAGGAAGCCTCTGATCAGGGCCTTGAAGTTCCCGTGAGAGAACAGGATGTTAATAGGACAAGGCCAAAGACAAGAAGAGGCATAGTCCAGTAGAAAGAAGCAAACCTTGTACTTGGGAACCAGCAGGTAGTCTAATTTGGCTGAAATACATAGTACAAAAAGGTGAATACAGAAGATGATGCTGGATAAAACAGATATGGGTCAGGTCAGAAGAAAAGCAACACTGTATTCTTCAGGCCAGGAGAAATCCATGAGAATTTGGTGAAAGAGTCTGACAAGATCAAACTATCCATCAGTAAACAGATTTGGAAATCAGATCCACTACCACATTACAAATAATAAAAGATGACGGTGAAGCCACGAAGTCCCACTAATGTTTTATCCCCAAATATTTTTACAAGGAAAGCATTTCCACTGATAATAAAAGGAGTCCAATTCGTAATTGCGATATCCTTAGCATCTTACTTTTACATTTCTAAGTCATGAACCATTGAATTGCAATCAAACAGCTCAGAAGTGAAATTCTGCTTTATTTTTCTTTGTAAACATGACCAGAGATGTCTCTCGCTGAAGTGATGAAGGCAAGAAATAGAGCAAGCACCATTGATGTGAACAGATTACCTTTTGTTATGAAAATTAATAACCATCTGAATTTGCCTAGGGCAAGGACATGAAATGCCATAGTCAGAAGTAACACAAGAGGCTCCCTAGAACAAAAGCAGAGTGGTTTCAGGAAATTTATTTAAAATCTTTGATACTCAGAGGTCACTGTCCAGGATCCATCTGAGACATCCAAGTCTCTGGCTATAATCTCATATTCTCAGCTCACTCCAATGAATACCTGGGACTCCCACCATCTTCAACTGGACAGGGACCTCAACCCATTCATCCACCACCTGTTTCCTGTGATCCACCGTTCTCCTAGCCCCAGCCTTCCTTACCCAGCTCCATATCTGAAGTCGATCCTCCTAACAACCTCCTTTTATTCACCTATAATACCCACCTCATCACACTCCCTTCGAAAATCAGCTCTAGCAAAATCAACCTTCCACTCAAGGCTGCATGCACAGAGAAGCATATGGCTGGTAAAACCCACAAGACCAAGCTGGCTGCTCTCACATGAGGTTCATGACCATAAACCCAAGCAGGCACATCAGGCTTCTCACCATCCTCTCTGCACTTTGCTAATTATTTACCCTCACTTGACTGTTTTACACCTTCTCTTCCCCATCTTCATTCTCAGCTCTGGGTCTTGCTCCCTCTTATGGGTTGAATTGTGTCCTCCCCCCACCCCCAAAAAGATATGTTTGAAGTCATCAGCTCTGGAACCTGTGGCTATGATCTTATTTGGAAATAGGGTGTTTACTGATATAAGTAGGTAAAAGTACGGTTACACTGGATTAGGCTGAATCCTAACCCAATGACTGGTGTCCTCCTAAGAAGAGAGAAATTCAGGCACAGACACACACGGGGCCATGTCATGTGACAACAGAAGCAGTGCTTGGAGTTATACGTCTATAAGCCAAAAAATGCCAAGCATTGCCAGCAACCACCAGAAGCTAGGGAAGAAAGAGGCAGAGAATAGATTCTCCCTCAGAACCACGAGGAAGAACAAACCCTGCTGACACCTGGATTTCAGGCTTCTAACCTCCAAAACTGTGAGGAAGCTAATTATTATTTTAAGCGACTTATGGTGCTTCATTTTATGTGTCAACTTGACTGGGACGTGAGGTGCCCAGATATTTGGTCAAACATCATTCTGTGTGTTTCTGTGAGGGGGTTTCCAGATGCGGTTAACATTTAAATCAAGTAGACTGAGTAAAGCAGATCATTCTCTCCCACGTGTGTGGGCCTTGTCCAATCAGTTGAAGACTTTAATAGAACAAAAAGACTGACTGACCCTCCCTCAGGTAAGAGAGACTTCCTCCTGTCTGACTGTCTCAAGCTAGGACACTGATCTTTCCTTATCTTTGGACCCTAACCCAAATATCAGTTCTTCTTGGATTTTGAGCCTGCCTGCTTTCCAGCTAGAACCTATACCATTGGCTTTCCTGGTTCTCAGACCTTCAGACTCTGATGAGAACTACACCATCAGCTCCCCTGGGTCTCTAGCCTGCCAACCGGTATCTTGGGACTTCTTAGCCTCCCTTAATTCATGAGTCGATTCCATCTAATAAATAAATATACCCTTACCACCTTGTTTGTGATACCTTATTACAGCAGCCCTAGGAAACTGATACACTTCCAGTTTCTCTAAGGAAGTCGGTGCCCCACAAAAGAGAGCCCTTCTAAGCAGACACCCCTCAGGATTGTCCTGGGAGACCCTGCCTTGCCTCATGTTTCTCCAGACGCCACACCTATGCCCCTAGGCATCACCGATGGATCCACCTTCACATGGATCCCATCGTCTCCTGCCCACTCAGGGACATCATCCCAGCAATTCTCTACCCTCCCAGGTTTATGTTCCCCTCTCTACAGGCTCATGTCCATAAGCATGAGACATGCTCTAATTTTCTTTGGCTAAAACAAAATCGTCTCTTAAGCCCACCCCAACAGCCATTTTTCCCATCTCTCGCATCTCTTCCATAGCAAAACTGAGTTTCCTAAGTTTGTTTGCCTTCTTGCTCAGTTCCGCTCCGTTGCTCTCATCAGGCACTTACCCCGTCACACCACTGAAGTGGCTCAAAAAATATGTGCTGGATGGCAAACTAGTCCTGTTCTACTCCCCCTTTCTCCTATTGCTTTTTAAAACCATAGTCATCTCATCAGTCACGACACATGCCACAAATTACATGTCACCAAACACACACAATTGCGGCCACACAAGCACGTGACTGAGTGAAGTCATTCATTCTCTCCGGGCTTCTTCCTCTTGAAAACAGAGATGTTAGGCATTGACCCAGAACCCTTCTGCTTTAACTTTCTGTGAACAGCTTCCGTTCATTCCCTGGTGGTCGCGAAGGTCAACCAGTACCCCCACCCAAGAGGAGGACAGCTGCGTGATTTGGGGTGTCTACTGCTCTCCTGAAAGAGGAAGGGAGGGAACGGGGAAGAAAAGGAAGAATCGGGGAGGAAAGAGAGGAGAGGAGGAAATGCAGGAAGGAGGGGAAGGAAGGTAGCGCCTTCCTCAGAACGCTGTTTGGCTAAAGAAATGCTGAATTTTATATCCTTATCCCACCACGAGAGATGATTATATGAAATAATTATTCCTTAAATCCCCCTGGTCTTTCATAAGCCTGCTTTTAGATATTTATGTAAAGTCTATTTTTCTTCTGTGTGAGATTCCTCTCAGTGACAACTACTAGTAAGTGCTCCTCAGAACAAAGAGGATCCTTCTGAGGTATATCTGAAAAGCACAAGTCCTTCCTTACCGATTCATCTGCATCTCCTTTCCCTCCTACAGAGCCGCCAGGTGTGGTGTGTACATTGCACTTGCACAGGGTAACCTCAGCCAATGGCAGGTGGAGGCAGAGAGGCCTCCCTTCCTCCCCATGGAGCTGCACTCAGCCCTCATTCGGAACAGAGCCCCCTGTGGACTACCTGGGGCCATACACCATGAGGACACCTCACTGGACCTTGCAAGTATCAGGTAAACCCTGAGCTGCTGCTCCGTGCCAGGCACGGTGTTTGGGTCTAGTCACACAAGGACAGTGAAGAAGCTTCAGAGAGTTACAGTTCACTATTGATATGACCGCATGGGACAGGGGCCAGTCAGGTGCAGAAAAGGCAGGAATATAACGTTGACTGGGCTGAGCCCGACAAGTGTTTCCCAAAATATAAGAGAGACTCTTGGGGTACAGGAGATGACTGTGGCACACAGAGAGAGCATTATGTAGTACTGAATCACCTCGGGAGAAAGTCATGCCCACTTCAATTCCCTTTCAAATCATATCAAGGTGATAGTCTGGTTTGGTGCCGGTTTCCTGAACACCTTTCTTACGTATAAATCTTCTTTTTCAGTCGAGGGTAATGGCTCCAAGCTCAGAGCCCTCAGAAAACAATATCTTGTCAATTATTTTTTCCTACTTTGGTTTGATCATTTCCTTCTATTCATGGCAGTGAAATGGGGTTCCCGTGAAGGCAATGACAAAAATGTTCCTTTTTAAAGAAATGTATTACCTAATAAGATAGGTCGATTTAATGACACTGGGGAGTAAATACTTCAGTTAGCATCCAGGTATGTAAAAATGGCAGAGCATGGCACAAGGTATCAGAGTGCTGTTGGTTGTATTACGTGACTAGAGACAGCTGGGCCACAAGCTGCAGGGGGCAGGTCCACGTCTGTCTGCCCGGGGGCCGCCCCGGCGTCGGTACACTGCTACATATTGAACAGATGTCACCGAGGACTGTTCAAATGAATTAAAGAAACAGAGATGCCCACTCATTGACCAACCAGAGGGGAGATGGGCAGGTATAGATAGGACATGATCCTTGAACTCCTACCTGTAGATTGTGTGGAGGGAGAACTTGGGGGCTTTTGTGCCCGTTGAGGGGCAGGAGATAGACAAAGTGAGAACCTGTTTCATCCACCTGTCTGCAACTCACAGTTGACTACTGATGATACTGCATGAACAGACGGTTTGCTTCCAAGCACTCTTGTTAATTTCCCAGGCATACTGGCTTTTCCCATTCTGTTGTTTCTTTGGTTTGGTTTGGTTTCATTCTATCTTATTCAAGGATTAATGGTGAACTGGGTTCTTTCCAAACCTCTCTCTTCTCATGCTTCCCACTGGAGCATGCACTCTCAATGGGGGCTGTATGGCCTCCATGGGGCAAACGGGTTTGGGGGGGGTGCTGAAAAAAGCCTTATTCTTTTTACATATGAAGCACAGACATAACTTCAATACATATACCATTATATAGTATTGTATAGTAAAATTCACTGGGGAGGATGTTATTAGGGAAAAATATCTTAAAAGGCTCTTAGTGAAGCAATAATGGAAAAAACATTTGGACCCCAGAAATCTTTGTTGTGGGGTTTTCCTGGCGTGATTTGTTGTTTAGAAGCACCCCTAGTCCCTACCCATTAGATAACAGTTGCATCTCCCGGTTGTCTCTAAACATTGCTAAATACCTCCTGGGAGGAAGGCAAAGTGGTCCCCATTAGCAATGACTGGGCTAGACAAAACCGTTGACAGGTATCAAGTAAGGGGAGCCAGCAGCTCAGGCACATGGCCCAGTGGTCTGGGAAGAGGGTGCTTCCAAGGACACAAACATACCCCATATCTTCAGAACTGAAGGGGATTCTTATGTAACCGGATTCCTCTCCCAGGGCTCATTTGGCACAGTGCAGAGCTCAGCTCCATCTATAAAGGAAGTCCCACCAAACACACGAAATGATACATCCACCAGTGCCTCAAAGAGATCTTCACTATGAGCAAATGTGAGTTCAGCAGCTAATTTGTGCCCTGCAACTAAGACCTAAAAGTCTTAGGGGTATTTTTCAATCTACTCAGCAAGTTCATTCATGAGCTTATATTTAGACACTCTAAATACTTCCCCCAAAATTAATAAGTTGAGAGCACCAGGGAATGCCATGCAATATATGAATCAGCGCTCTTAAATTGGATTAGGGTTTTTAAAAGAATTGGTAAGTCAAATGTAAAAAATAAATCTCGCCAACCAAAAAGCAGGCTCAGGAGAGATAGTGAGGCATATCATCAGAAATAGGGATTCAGAAGGACTCAGAATCCAGTTCTACCTTCTACGAGTCACGTAGCTTTAGAAAACCCAATCAGTCTCAAAAATTTAAATGTTAAATGCTTTAAAATTTAAACCTGGAATAACATATGTTCTGTGCTAATAGCAGGGGTGCTAGCACCCAGAAGAAGGCCTAATTAAAGGCACCCAAGGAATGTTAGTGGTATTCCCGGTTTCCTCCCCTCCTTTCTTCCTTCCTTCTGTGAGGATGAGCACATGCTATGTAAATAAGAACATAGAAAGAAAGAAAAAATTATTAGAAGAAAATAGGGGTTATTAAAAAATACAAAAACATAAGGGTAATATTTTTTACTAATAATTAAGACATAGAAATAGTTCTTTCTATGCACAAGACCATTCACTAACTGGCCTTGGAGTACTCTTCTACCCTCTCTGCCAAGATCCATCTCTATGGACGGTGCATCAGCTGCTTTAGTCCGTTTCTGTTTGGAAGGTGTGCCTGGCACTTTTGAGGGCGACCTCCTGACCAGAGCCCAAAGACCGCAAGAAGGACCTTTTGACGTTTCTGGCTCTTTCTCATGTCCCAGCATATCAACAGCAGCAGAATCAAATGCACTGAACACAATACAGTCTCTCTACAGGACTGATTTTGTACTACTTTATAACTATGAAATTTATTTTGGTTCAATAAAAAAGAAATTACTCTTGAACCATCATAAACAGGAAACCATAATTTACAAGCCACAGTTTGAAGAATCTAAGAAACAGCATATGGAAGAACAGAGGTTAAAAGATGTATTTTATAGAGCATATATAAGCAGCTTCCTGATTTATCTAAGCCTATTTGCCCATCTGTAAACGTACTAATCATAAGAACACCTGCAATGTACAGGGTTGGTGTGGGCATTAAATTAGATCATGCATGGAAACACGGCCGGGATGACTGGAAAGGCTGGGTTCAAGTTGGCTAGAACCCTTGCACATGGCTTCCCCAGGATGGGCTCGGGGTAGTCAGACTCTTAGCTGGTGGCTCAGTGCTCGCAGAGAGCATGTTCTAAAAGGCCTGGGCAGAAGCTATTGCTCTAATACTGCTCCTGACTCAGCATCGGGAGTCTCAGGAAGTTCTGCCATATCTTATTGGTCAAATCATAATGCCAAGCCAGATTCAAGGGGAGTGGAATTGCACTCCATCTACTAAGGGGAGAAGTCGCAACAAATGTGCAGTCATTGTTACTCTACCGCACAGACCACAAGTAAACACAAATGATACTCTTGCTGCTCTTGTGGGTCAGGCTCCGGAGAATTACAGAAGAGGGCTGCATTTTGTTATTTGTCATGCCCTATGGGAATGTGTGTGTGTGTGTGTGTGTAAAGAATTTAACTACCATGTAATAAATACGATGCACTTAATAAAATTATATTGTAGCCTTATTGGAAAATGACCTTTCAGAGTCACTTTTCCAGAAATAAAAACAAGGAGAATTAATGTCAAGGACAATTTGCTCCCAGCCAAATCAAACACTGGTTTCACAAAATGAAAAAGAAGCCATATGTTATTTTCAAAATGGCTTCCCAAGAGGGCAAGCAATATTGTGAAGAAGTATGGAAGTCGCGGAACGGAAAGACACCGTCAAAGAGGACCTATTACCTCCATGCATGACAAGAATAATCTCCAGGCCCTTGCCACTGAGCTATGGTCCAGGAAACCTAATGAAAATGCTAGGAGGGAATTAAATTTAATTTGTTGTTCTGCGCTTAGAGCAGACCCACAGCTATTCCAAGGGAATATTGAACCTTCTGAGTTTTCAAAAAATAATTTCAAAATGTCTATTTAATCTTGAGGTCAGAAGAGGAAAAAAAATGACACATACACACAAAAACTAAATAATCGGTTTAAAGCACTGGAAGACAAAAGATTTATTACTACCTCAATCTTTATGAATTTAGGCATTTCTCTTACAAAAAGAAGTAACAACACAGAGCCTTTGAAAAAATGTAACAAGAGAAAGAAAATGTCATTCTAAAAACTTAAATGAAGAAGCAAGTTTTCATATATTATTTATATAGGAACTTGAAGAAACTTTTAGAAAGCCATTTTTGTAACTTCAGTAGCATATAAGATGACATTACCTCTGAGAAACAAATTTTAAAAACAAAGGAGAATGTAAATTGAAATCATAGCAGGATTACACTAAATACAAAGATATTTCCAAATCAAATTTAGGATTACAGGGCTTACATTTAAGTCTTGGAATGTGTACTTACTAAAATTTTGGTTCTTGAGTCACATTCACTTAATTACTAATTTGCTTTATTTTATAATGTATATAGAATATATAATAGAATACTATGTATATCCTACCACATATTACTCAGTATATATGAGTGTGAGTATATGACCACATAGGATAACGTAAAAGAGTAACGGAGGGAAAAATACTGTATAGTATTAAAACAAAACAATGATTAGGTATACATGTATTATGAATATATGCATATATATATATATACCTTGCATATAAACATGTATATATTATACATACATGGAGAAAAACATACACACTCAGCTCAGAATAACAATGCCAGTTTCATTACTATAAAGATCAGTAAAACAAATTATTACTAAAAGCATTTTCAGATATCTCTGCAGACTTATTACTTTCTTTTTAGGTTAAACCTCACTAGTAAATGACAGTCAGATGAATTCTTTTCTATGGGGTTAAATCACCAACTTGATACAGAGTTGCTTTCATTGTTTAAATATTACTTTCAGTTTTTGCAGACTAAACATTTCACTTTGCTTCAATTTTGTCTATAAGTAGGTAAATTATTGGCAAAATTTTGCTATATTTATAAAATTCTAGTTTCTATCCCCAGCCCCTCTACACTGTCTCTCCTTCCTCCATAGTAATGCCCATTTTAGTTCTTTAGTTTATCATCCTACATAGTACTATACATACACACACACACATCCATATATCTCGTTTCCATCCTTAAACAATAACATACGGTACACAACCTTTCCCACTTTGCTTTTTTTTTTTTAGCTTATCAATATGTCCCAGAGATAATTATTAATTTCTTTCCTTAACTGCATATTACTCAAAGCATGGGTATCCCACGGTTTATTAAATTGGTCCCTTGCTTATGGATTTTGAGATATTCTCAGGCTTTTGCGAATTCAGTGTTGTAATGAATAGCCCTGAGATTATATCTTTTGATTTTTTTTTAAAGATTTTATTTATTTATTTCACAGAGGGAGAGGGATCACAGGAGGCAGAGAGGCAGGCAGAGAGAGGGGGGGAAGCAGGCTCCCCGCTGAGCAGGGAGCCTGATGCGGGCCTCGATCCCAGGACCCTGAGATCATGACCTGAGCCGAAAGCAGAGGCTTTAACCTACTGAGCCACCCAGGTGCCCTATCTTTTGATATTTTTACCCAAAGTGTACTAAGTTTTGATAAAAAAAAAAATGAAGAATCTACCCAAGAGGCCATTTACATGGAATGGAAGTATTTAAATACATTTCACCCACATTTCCTTCTCTTCTTATAAATGTACTAAAAGATGGAAACTGAGAAAAGTATCAAAATTAAGAATCCAAGGGTAGGAAAGGTATAATAGGAGGATTGATCACTAAAACAATTAAATATCAAAGTGAATCTAAAAAATTATTAATATATAAATATAATACCCTGAAGATAAAACTCAAAACTATTTCTTGAAAGTGAAGATATATAAAGCAAAAATAAGTCAATAATAATAGCCTGGGTATTAAAACCCTTAGGTTATATTCTCAAGGACTGGAAAGTAGAGGAGAAGAAAATAAAAGTTTGTTGAACTCTTTTTTATACTTAGAGGAAGAAAAGACACAATTTCATTGTTAACTTTGATAAGAAAATAAATATAGTTTAAGTTTTTCAAAAATATTCCTCAAAGATAACTAAAGAATCTATACCTTCAAAGATAAAAAACTATCTATCCTTTCCAAATCAGTGGAGAAAACGGAGTTAAACATAATTAACATGCACAGTATAAAGAAGCATGGAAAAAACAAAGCTCAAAACAAGATGACCAAAATGGTTACCAGTACATCAGCTGTAACAATAAATATATATGGGTCAAATTATCTTGTTAAATTTTCTCAGATTAGGTTACATACAACTCAAATCAAACTGCTTATAGAACTACCTTCAGAGACAATGCAGAGCAGATTTCAAGGTCAGACAGACCCTGCTTAAAATCTCAGCTTCACCGTTATTAATTATTTAATCCTGTGCAAGTTATGTTTATGCTTTGGGTCTCACTTCCTTTGGGTCTCACTTCACTTTAATCATATAGTGGTGGGGCGCCTGGGTGGCTCAGTCACTAAGCGTCTGCCTTCGGCTCATGTCATGATCCCAGAGTCCTGGGATGGAGCCCCTCATTGGGCTCCCTGCTTGGCAGGAAGCCTGCTTCTCCCTCTCCCACTCCCCCTTGCTTGTGTTCCCTTTCTCACTGTGTCTCTCTCTGTCAAATAAATAAATAAAATCTTAAAAACAAACAAACAAACAAACAACAACAACAACAAAATATATAATGGAATATCTACCTCCCAAAATTTTGGTGTGGATTATAAAAAATATATATTATGTGCTTTGCCTAGGGCTGACATAAATCATTTACTGAATTTTTACTATTAGAACATTATAGTAAGTAACATTGACATAGTACTACATAAATGAGTTAAAAATAAAAGGATGGCAAATAGACCAAAAGTTAAGACATCAATTGTTGGATATAAGACAAAAACATTTATTATTGTATACAAAGAGCTCTTTGTATGACAAAGAGCAAAATTTTCAATTAAACTGCAATGATTGTGTATCCTTATGTGTCAAATAATAGACAATCAGAAGATATAACACAAAATATATTCAAATTTCAAAAGAAGAATGACAGACAATACTATGAAACACTAAGAAACCACTTTCAGAAATTGAAGAATCAACTATAAAAAAGGCATACAAAGGATATGGATTATATAAATAATAATGTTGACTTAATTGATATAAATGAAAATTGGTAGCCCTCAATAGCACATGGAAAGCTGTAAAAAAAAATTATAACAAAATTACTAAGAGGGGGGCCTGGGTGGCTCAGTGGGTTAAACCCTCTGCCTTTGGCTCAGGTCATGATCCAGGGTTCTGGGATCCAGCCCCACATTGGGCTCTCTGCTCAGCAGGGATCCTGCTTCTTCCTCTCTCTCTGCCTGCCTCTCTGCTTACTTGTGATCTCTCTCTCTCTCTCTCTCTCTCTCTCTGTCAAATAAATAAATAAATAAATCTTTAAAAAAATTACTAAGAAAAAGAAAAAGCTTCTTGGACACTATTGTTGTTGTTTTAAAGCACTGGAAATTACACCCAGTATCCAGTGAAAAGTCATCAGATACTAATATACTAATTTGACTCTAACAAACTCAAAAAGAAAAGATACATTGCAAGAATGTGAAATCACTTAAGAATAGTAGTTAGGGATTATGCTTTACCTACCTTATGTAATTGTATATTATAAATCCTATATATTTTTTATGGCACAGTTTGACCACCATACATGCCAAATACAAAATAAGTAAAATTATAGAAACAATACACACTTAGTGTTAAACATATTGTGTTGGATGATAAACAATTACAATGTGGTACAATAATAAGATTAAAATTTCTTATCCTAACGAAGGACAAGTAATTTGACAATTTATTTGACAAAGAGAGAGAGAGAGAGAGAGAGCACAAGCAGGGGGAGCAGCAGGCAGAGGGAGAAGCAGGCTCCCTGCTGAGCAGAGAGCCTAATGTGGAGCTCGATCTCAGGACCCTGGGATCATGACCTGAGCAGAAAGCAGACCCTTAACTGACTGATCCATCCAGGCACCCCTGCATTTCATCTTCTTATTAAAAACTAAAAAGACAACTCTGAAAAACTCAATCGATTGAAAATCTAATGGTCTGGTTCAAAATCAAAGGTTTTAAAGCAGTAATACCACTGAACAACTGAAATGAAATTTTTCTGAGTTCTTGATGAAAAGTCAACCATCACAAATAAAATCCTGATAGCTTGCAGGTTCAAAGTAACAGGAAGCTATGAATATGGGCATACTGAAAAAGCATTGTTAACGAGAAAAATATTTCCTGAAAACTATATGCACAAATCTTCTCCAGATTTATTATCCTTCCCATTATACTAGAAAGATACAAAATGAAACACATGAAATTTTTACATGATGTTTTCAAAATTTATTAGGGCTTATATATGCATCATAAATAGCTTTCAAACATTCACAAGGTGTAAAACAATAATATGTTCTCAACACCTGTCCTGAGCAGCAGTGGATGTGGTAATAGACCATTTCAAGGTCTTGTATAGGAGTAGCCATCAAAGGAGCTCTAGTCTCAGACCACCTCTCTGTCCACACTCTCTCCTGGGTAATGTCAGTCTCTTCTATAGTTTTCAATCCCAGCTATATTGCAATAACTCTCAAACACATATGCCTGGACAAGACTTCTCATCTGGGATATGGATTAGTACAGTTGACGTCTTAACTTCTCAGTATCTTTACTTTGAATCTGAACCAGTATGTCAAAATTAATATGGCCAGAATAGAATACACAGATCTTTCTCTAAAAATATGCCATCTCCTCTCGAGCCCTTTCAGTCTCAGTAAATGGTACCACCTTTCATATATTTGCTTAAACTAAAATCCCAGGAAACACTCTTGATCTTTCTTTCTCTGAGAGTCCACTCCTTATCTATTGATAATTCTATTGGGTCTATATTCGAAATAGATCCCATATCCAACCACTGCTCACCACCTCTCCTACTAGAGCAACATCTCTCCTCTAGGTTTAGTTCAATAGCCCCATAACTAGCCTCCCTGCCTCTACTTTTGTTTGCTACAATCCATCCTCCAAAACAACAGACAATGCTCTTTCGGAAAGAATAGATCATAGGTCAACTCTCCATTGAAAACTCTCCATCAGCTCCCATCACTCATGGCATAAAATCCCAAACACCCTACCATGGCTGACAAGGTCTAACTCCTGATTACTTTCCCAACCTCTTCTTCATCTTCTGTCCTGTTTCCTAGGAATGTCCTAGACACCGTGACCAAGGTTCTTCCTGACCTAAAGCCCTTGCAGATGCCATCCCTTCTGCCTACAATGTACTTCCCTAAAAATTCAGGAGACAACTGCCTTTTCATTATTCAAGTTTCAAAGAACACCTTTGCAGAGAGCCCTTGCTTCTCCTCCCGAGCTAATCAAGTATCATTACCTCATTTTATCTTCTATACAGTGCTAGCACTACCTTATGTTAGGTTATATTATATTATACTCTATCATATTACATTTTCAATTACTGATGATATATTTGCTGTATGTCTTTCAACATGGGAACATCAACCCAGGAGAGAAAGAATTCTCTTGTTCTCCATCATGATTGTATTGGTGTCATTGTTCTGGTACCCAGAATAGTACCTGGCTCATAGAAGGCTTCTAATAAACATGCATTTTTTTTGTGGTTGACTACAATTAAACAACAACATTGTATTTTTCAGATAACAAGGACACAGATAATAAAGTAAAAAGTAAGGTTAATTAGAGTACACTTCCTTAAGCAGGCAGGTTTGGGATTTATGAAATCTATAAGCTAACTCTATGACTGAATTTTTAAAAAGCTGCTTAATGTCTCAAAGAAGATATCTCTTTAAAATAAATGTGAGCTTTCTGGTTAAAAATAAGTAAATATGAAAAATAAGAATATTTTTCCATTAAAGCCAATCAATAATAATATTTCAATAGTATTTCATTATGTTGCAAGTCAGAATGTGCCTATGTAATGAAATTTTAAAATCAAATAACAAAATGTTCCTACATATGCTACACACACACACACACACACACACACACACACACACACACACACACACACACCACAATTCTAGGGAACTGTATCGTTATCAACACTTTTAGGAGATCCACTTAAAACTCACTCTCCCTTTTCTCTGTTCTAGCAGGAGGCTCAGATTCCCCCACTAGGGAGAAGCTCGAGAAGAAAATTTGAGTTCATACGTGAAGCTATTTAGCTAAGGGGTCACTCCATTGTTCCACTCCCCCAACTTATCCTGGGTCCCACAGGTAGGGAGGCCATGGCCATCTATGAAGTGATTATATTCCTTTCCAGGTAAGCATATCTGCCTGCACTTCCTTATTTATAGGACACAAAAAAAAAATCAACTGAAAATATACTAAAAGCTATTTGGGAGACATTTATCCCAAAGTCTTTTATTTTTTTCCTTTATACCAAAGAGACACTGAGAAAATAATAGATGACTTAATTAGTATCAATATGGACCCCATCCCATATAGACACTATAAAGGAACTCTCTCTTTCTAAGACCTAATATCTGCTGAGCTCACTGTTGAGAAGCTGGTCCAAATCTCTATATATTGTATATCTCACCAAAGCATTATTGTGAGTGATTGTGTCTGCCTTCCCCACTAAACCAGCAGTTCCTCTGGGGAAATAAAAAAGGTCTTTTTAACCCAGTACTACCAGTAATTAAGACACTGCTAAACACATGGTAGGCACTCAAGGCTTGTCGAGCAAATACGAACACTTCAGAACCAGACCGTCTGACAAGGTTCAGCATCCGAGAAGAATACAAGGCCTCTGCTAGGTCTCTTGCTCCCAAACCTCCCTAGTGTATCAGCTGCCACTGCTTCTACTTTGGCCACCAGCGTGAGCTCCAATGCCCACTGTGCTATGTGACTGTCTCCATATTCTTGCATTTCAACCATGTTGCTTTTCTTTTCATAACTAAATTTAGCTCCATCATTAGGAAGACGTGATGTTCACAAAAACATCTAACAATCTCTTAAATTTCTTCCTAGCCATTAAAAAGGCAAACAGAGAACAAATCACGTCATTCTGGAACTATGTCAAATGACATATATTAATCCAAATGAGCAGATCATAACGCAGAGTAGACTGCCTATTTCCTGTTTTGTAAATAAATCCATGTGCCTATGCATGCGTGTGTGTATATATATATATATCTATATATATATACACACACACACACATATATATTATACACACACCCACACACATATATATAATAGAGAATGTAGAATACACACCAAAACATTAAGTACAGTCTCAATGAGTTTTGCTTTCTTTTTCATAACTTTCTATACCATGAAATCTCTTATTATGAAAATACCACTGTTTTTAAAACAAAACAAAGCTAAGACTATTGCAACTGCTTGGGCAAAAAGGCATCTCAAACCTGGTAACTATCAGGTTCAAAAAGAGGAATAAATGGATCTGGCTTTGAGTTCTATACCACATGTTAGCCAACACCCTGCACAGAGGGACGCTGAACAAATGTCTGTTAAATAAAGGCACTAACCATTTCCCTACATTGAATGTTCCCTAAGGCATCCTCATTGGCAGATCCCAGCCTGACCTAAATCTCTGCACTCTGCATTCTCATTTCTGAAAGACCTCTGGCCCACAAGGGACAAAGAACTAAGAAAGACATAAAAAAAAAAAAAAAAAAACTGTGTGAAAATACCTTTAAATCATTTGCTTTTTCTTTCAATGTTTTTATTGTGATAAAATAGACATAAACATAAAATTTGTCATCTTAACCATTTTTAACCATACAGTTCAGTAGTATTAAGTATATTTGCCCTCCATCATCAGAACTCTCTCCACCCTCAAAACTGAAACTCTGTCCCTCTTAAACAATGACTCTTCATTTTTCCCTCCTCCCAGTCTCTGACAGCCACCATTCTACTTTGTCTTTGTGATTTGGGCCACCCTAAGTACCTTAGATAAGTGGGATCCTACAGCATTTGTCTTTTTGTGACTGAATGACTTCCCTTAGCTTAATAATGTCCTCAAGGTCAATTCTTATCACAGCATGTGTCAGAATTTCCTTCCTTTGTAACACTGAATTACTTTCCATATGTAGATGCCATATTTTGTGCTTCCATCCATCCAACCATAGATCTAAACTGCTTCCACGGTTTAGCTACTGTGAATGATGCTGTGATAAAAATGGGTGCACAAACACCTCTTCAAGACCCTGTTTTCATTTACTTGGGGTATTATACCCAGAAATGGAATTGCTGGCTAATATGGCAATTCTATTTTTAACTTCTTGAGGAATTGCCATACTGGTTTCCCCAGAGGCTGTATCATTTTACGTTCCCACCAATGCACACAAGAGTTCCTCTTTCTCCACATTTTCTCCAACACTTATTATTTTCTGGGTTTTCTTTTTGATAGCTGCCATTCTAATGGGTATAAAGTAGTAGATATCGCCTTATAGTTTTGATTTGCATTTTCTTAACGATACATCACATTCAGTTTTGCTTCAATGGTATTTTTTTTCCTGCCTCTGAAGATGAAAAATCTTCACTGCCTTGGCCAGCCAAAGCCACATTACCGCAGCTCCCACGGTGTTTTTAAGCCTGCATTTCCTCCCTGCCTCCTGTTATTAAGTGAAGAGACATGGAAACGAAGCTAGCACTTAAATTATTTGTCTCTTCACTCACAGAGAGGACCCTGAAAATCCCAGGGAAAAACTGTCAAATATTTCTTAAAGAGAAAAGCATACCCAATCCCTAAAGAAACACTACCTATTAATTTGACTGTCTAGAAGCATAGAAAACATGTCTGAAGACTATGAGGTTCTTATCACTACTCTGCAAAAAAAGTCCTCATTACCAAGAAGTTTTTAAGAATTGACAAGGCTACTAATCCGGGGGACACATCGACTTGGCTCTTGTTCACTTCTCTCTTTGAACCTCAAAGCAGAATTGTTCTTGGAATTCGAGTCAATTACTTTGATAACATGATTATTTCATCTATCCTAGCATCGTGCCTGCTCTGAGTTATTAACACCTTCTTCCCATTCTATTTCTATGAAAATGAAAGGCAGATGAGGAGTTTGGCATAAAATCAAAACTTCCAGGGATATATGGCTGGGATCGCTAATTGCCTGAAAGGGGTTCAAGTTGCCTGTTCCAGTATAAGAACATAAAATGTCTGCACATTCCACCACATCTGGCTCAGGTAAGGTAGAAGTAACGTACTCCTGCATTTATAACATAAACTTAATTTTCTGTAAATGTCACCTGGTCATCAACTAGTATTGCCTTTTAAGTGTTATTGAAAAATGACATAAAATAGTGTTCCAAAAGTAGTGCATTTTTAGTTTGAAAGTAAAAAGGGTCTATTCTAAGAGTATTCCAATTACAGTATGACTTCATCACACTGCCTGTGAATTCAATCCATTTACCTCCTGAGCTCAAAAAAGTAACTGATGTATGGCTACAATTAATGCCCTCCACTCCAGCCACAAGAACAGCGGCTCAGAAACC
Source organism: Ailurus styani (assembly GCA_002007465.1). Taxonomy (NCBI): domain Eukaryota; kingdom Metazoa; phylum Chordata; class Mammalia; order Carnivora; family Ailuridae; genus Ailurus; species Ailurus styani. Next base: position 779,505 of record LNAC01000115.1, read on the forward strand.
CTTAATGGATTTCAGAACTTTGAAGATTTTAAAGTTGTGGAGCCTGTCCCTAGAAAAAGAAACAGAATCCAAATTTAGAAAAAGTTCCAGAGGTTTGTGGTCACTCCTCTATAAAGTCCCATGTACAGAACCCATTCTACCTCAGAATCATTTTGGGAGCTGGTTACAAGACAAGATTCCTGAGTAGCAGAAAGGTATCTCCATCTTTAACAAAAGCCCCCAGGGATTCTAATGAACACCAGGATTTGAAAGTGTCCTGGAGGATGACAGTCCCTGAGGTCAACAGAGCCAGGTGAAAAACTCCTGATACAGAAGGCAGGGCTATAGGGTAATAGGATAGGTTTGTAACTCTCTGCAGAATCAATCTTATCACAATTACATCTATGGAGGGAATGGGGGAAGGAAATCCTAAAGCCAAAATACATGAATATAAGAAAAATAAATACTATAACTATGTAGACATTCTATATCATAGATAGTATGCTACCGTAGTATATAGCATGCATAAAGTATATCACTGTACTTTATATATAGTATACTACTATAATTTAGTGTTTCTAGTGGAGCACTCTTACTTGAAATATGTAGTATGCTAAGGTTCAATGAACACAAATGTGTGCAATAGAATATGAAGGAGCTGTGCAAACAGGTGAATCCTGATCATAATCTATGCATGACTAGACATACCAGCTCCTTGAGCATCCTGCCCAGGCCTCATTCATCTCATCTCCAAGCATGAAGAAGATTGCCTTGTTCACGGTTGATGCTCAACACATATCTTCTAGATTTAATTTTAATCTGTCTCTGCTAACAACTCTACTCCAAATCTAACCTATTCCAAATCTAACTATCTGCTTAATGACAACAGACCTTATTGAGGTCCGCTACAGAATTAAAATGGAAGAGCCAAACTTGCCTGTACTCAGTCCCTTCTAAGATGTTGAAATTTAGAATGGTAAGAAGAAGTCAAGTCTATATATGCTGCTTATTGCCAGAGCTGCCAGTGAAGAGTGGAGTATAAGCTCCATAGGGTATGACTCAAGAGAAATGAGATCACCTTGGAAGTATGTAAGAAGATCAGTTTCCTAACTTCAGAATCATATTTGCTGTACAACATGATGATGATAAAAAAAAGAACACATGTCCATCTACTCCAGAATGATTAGACATGCACTGAGGTAATAACTTGATATATGGACAAANAGAAGATCAGTTTCCTAACTTCAGAATCATATTTGCTGTACAACATGATGATGATAAAAAAAGAACATATGTCCATCTACTCCAGAATGATTAGACATGCACTGAGGTAATAACTTGATATATGGACAAATGACCCTTTAGGAGATCATGAATCTCTTGAAGAATCAGACAAAACCCAAGGAGCAAGAGATCTACACAAGATTTTCACATCATGTCAAGGAGTTTTCTAATCCCTGGTAGGCCAGCTGTGCCCACCTTTTCTTTTTTGTTTTTCAACAGCATGCACCTCCTGGAACAGCATGATGAGAATACAGAAAGGGAAGAGGAATAGGAAGGGTGAGGTCACATGGGCTTTAATCCTGTGATGTTCCACAGTGGAGAGATCACGTGACATGGACACAAAAGTTTCTGATTTGAGGCTTGACGCCATGACTTTATAGACACCAAACAACTAGGACTACTGTAAGGACCAAGTGAATTAATCATCATGGGTCCTTTCTGCCTAGTAAATACAGATGTCACTTTCATTAAGTAACCATTATACACTTTTTTCTGATTATGTTGGAGCCTAGATATTAATATCCTTTCGGTAATATTTGTGGTATGAAACCTCTCAGGTTATAATTAAAACTTTATATAAAGTTACTCTGTTATTTAAGTTATTAAGAGCCTTTGAATGCTAGTCAAGAAAAACTTGACTATACTAATTCTATCCAAAAGCAAAAAGAAAGAAAGAAAGAAAGAAAGAAAGAAAGAAATCTTTTTTATATAAATAGAACATTTAAGTTTAAATTTCTTAAGAGAAAGCCAAAGTCATCATTCATAAAATGGTGAATGTTTAAAAAGTAGCTAGAATACACATCATTAAATTACATCATAAACATTTACATGGCAAGCTACACACACACACACACACTCACACACATCTACACATACCTATTATATATGCAAACATATACATGCACATTTTTTACATCAATCTATATGTATGTATATGAATCATTATATAATCTTGACTTATTTGTCATGCTTGGACTCTACCTAGCAATAAATGACTTTTATCTACCAATTAAAATCTACTATAAATCCCCTATTGTCCATACATTCACATGCGCTTCAAGAAAGTCTGATTACATTTTACCATAATCTGGCGGGAAGAGCAGGGAGAGAGCTAGATTTTGCTCAATGAGAGATTTAATTAATCATTATTTTCTCACACTCTTTTACAAAACCAAATTAGACTCAAACCTAAAAAAATATTTTTCCCCCAAATGACATCAAGAAAATTTAGAGTTACAAGGTCCGTAGTCACAAGCGCAGGATTCGGTGAGGTAAATGCCGCCATTTCGGATTCCAAAGTCAATTCACAGTAGCGATTTAAGAGATGCAAAAGGCCTGGCAGGAGTATTTGTTTCCTCCAAGAATCCTCTGCAGGCAAAGTGTCCATTCAGCAATTCTGCAGGCTCCTGTTTCACCATGCGACAGGCCCACTTATTCATAAACAAATCATTAACATTCTTGACATAAATGCATGGCGGACCATGGATCCCAGCTACGACAACGTTTTAGGACATTTGCTCTGCCCGTCGTCAATGGGACTGTTGTTTGCCAGAGCCCATCCCTGACAAGTAAGAGGCAGATTATGCCCCGTGAGAAGACTTGGAGAATGAACGGCTGACACTCCAATTACTGTCTCATTATCAGGCTGATGCCGAAATAGATCCTGTGTGCTTTGGGTGAGATTTAGAATTTTCTCACTTAGACCAAAAAATGCAAGTATATGTAAAATCATTGGCCAAGGTGGTTTTGTTGCTCAGATTCTTCTGCAAACCGCACTCTGGGGATAGGCCTCGTGGAAGCAAATTAAAAATTATTGCTTAAGGAAATAATTATTGCTAGTAAGTTGTTGCTTGTATAACTATAGAAAATACCAAAATCCGGGCGCCTGGGTGGCTCAGTGGGTTAAAGCCGCTGCCTTCGGCTCAGGTCATGATCCCAGGGTCCTGGGATCGAGGCCCGCATCGGGCTCTCTGCTCAGCGGGGAGCCTGCTTCCTCCTCTCTCCTCTCTCTCTGCGCCTGCCTCTCTGCCTACTTGTGATCTCTCTCTCTGTGTCAAATGAATAAATAAAATCTTTAAATAAATAAATAAATACCAAAATCCTAACGACCGTAATGACTAATGATTATTATGACTTTTTAGCCACACATTTCTGTGTTCATCGTATTCTGCCCAAGAGTTATCTGGAAAGGAATATGAGTATCACAAAAACAATAATCAGGGCAGAAAAAACTTACTTAAGTTTAGTTGACTCTATGACCTGACTCAAATTCAGTTTGTAAATTCTCCCAGCAGAACTTCAACAACACACATCTTCATGCCCAGAAAGCACTGGATACACACTCATACAGAAAAACTGCTCTGTTACATGTTTTTGGTTTTATGATCCAAGGTAAATGGATTCAATTCTAGCTCTTTAACCCTGACATCATAAGTTAAACAAATAACGCTAACTCTACAAAAGTGACTAAATCAAACACTGTATTTTTTATGTACACCTAGTCTTACCTACGAACCATCTGCTGGGCTAAACCCCAAGCTCGTGTTCTGTCAGCCATCACTTCACACATTAGCATTGGCGGGACAAGACCATGAGCCTGTTTATGTCAGAAGGTATCTGGCTTCCAACATCTGTTGGGTAGTGCAGTGCTTCTCAAACTTTGTGTATACAGTTATCACCTGGGGATTTTGTTGAAATGCAGATTTTAGGTCGACAGATGTGCGGTAGCACCAAATAGTATGCATTTCTATCAAGCTCACAAGTGACCTTGATACTCCTTGGCAAATACTTTAAGAAACAAGGTGGGTGAGGACAATGTTTTGATTATGGCTTAGTAGATCAATAGTTGGTTTTCTTCAGGCATGAAATAGAAGCTCTCTTTAATTTTGCTTTCCCTATTACTAACATAATTATTAATTTAAATCAATAGATATAAAATTTCAAGCCATGTTTCACATGACTCTTAACGTAGAGTAGGATTTAAAGTGCAGAAGCCTAGAGACATACTCGCATGCATGTGATTGGCATGGGGTCACCCTACAAATGACTTGGATTTGAATTTTATTCTACTCTTCCATTAAATAAATCCATGGGGTCATACATGTGGTTTGGAACTTCTCTTGGCAGAGCTGTTTCATACAACAGGTCTGAGATAGAACTTTAGAATCTGTATTATTAAATACCTCCCTAGTGGTCCTGATCTACAGTGAGGACTGGAAACCACTGCCTTCATCTTTAGAGGCGCAGATACCTTGAGTATGGCAGTGAGGCCCAACCACCTGTCACCTGGGCTCTTGCAAAAGGGCTTAGGATGCAGAAAACTCTTCCCAGATACAAGACTGTGTGTCCTTGCTGCCGTCATATATAGGCTCAAGGATGAATTCACAGTGACTCCCTTAGCCATGGGCATTACTTCCCTTAATGTGTCAATTTCATAACTCTAGCCACATCTGGATCAATAGCAGTTGGCAAGCTCCAGGCCCTGAGGTATTTCTCTTTTAATCACCACTACAACTGGGTCATGATAGAGGCAGCTCGGTGAGTCCTCCTTCCTGTAAGATCAGTGAGCAAACCCCTGCCCAGTCACCTCCAGACTCTGGCTTCCTCTAACACTTCTCTCCAAAGGAGAAGAATGAGCACCCCATCACTAACCAATCGCTCAGTGCCTCTCCAGGGCAGGTCTCACATATTCCCATGACCAGGCTGGTGGGTCAGAAGGAAAGTACTTTCTCTCAGCTCACACTGTCCGGTCTCTTATTGCCACCCATCTGTATATATAATCGGTCCTCGAAACCACTGTCACAAAAAGAAATAATCTACTCCTAAACTCGTTTTAGAGGATAAAGATCCCATTTCCAATTACAAATCTCAGAACAGAATAGGGCTTATAGAACATGTTTATGCAGAATGCAGCTAGGTGTTCATGCAGAGACCTAGAAGTTTGCTTCAAAAGCCCAGAATGTAGTCCCTTCGCTCTTTCCTTCATTTTCCTCCCTCCTTCCTTCTCCTTCTCTCTCCCTTTGTTTCCTGCCTTCTTTCCTTCCTTCTAATGGCATTTACAATTCTATAAGCTCATGGAAACCTTTCCTAACCAACCAGAATATTATTTCTTAGACCTAAGTTACAGATGAGTGTCTCCTTTGGTACGATGAGAGAGAAAGAAAGAGGGAGAAGGAGGAAGGGATAGAAGGGAGAGCGAAGAGAGGTACCAGAGCTGTGAAATCAGTGTTCTCGTCTCCAGTGCTGGAGTCATGCAGGGGGTAGAGAAGCGAGCCTGGTATAAGGTAGTAAGTGGAAACTGATGCTTGGCCTTCTCAGGGATGACAGGGGGTGGCCAGAACCACGGCAAACAAAAAAGCCCCTGGCCTATGTACAGGTAGAGCTCAACACAACTCTAGGCAAAAGCAGCAAGCAGGAATATGAAATCAACACAGCCAGCAAGTCAAATTTTCCAACAGAAGCCAGAAAGCCAGATATTTATAAGAAATCTCCTGATCTTTTGGTGTTTGCTACCGTTTTAAACTTCTGCAAGCACTGGGCTGCCAAAGGAAATATACCAGCAGGACCATTATGTCTTGCTGGCCAACCACTTGCACACTTTCACCTAGATGTTCTCTGTGGCAGGGAGGCTGGCTGCTCACCAGAATCTGTTCCCCCTCCTTCTTGGGCATTCAGCTGGACCACATTTCCCCACCTTCCCGGAAATGTGGTATAAACCGAAGACTGAGTTCTAGCCAACAGAATGTGAGCAGACAGGACACGTGTCTCTAATGGAGAGAGACTTGAAATAAGCAGCTGTTCTTCCTCATACTATCTCTCCACCTAGACAAACAGCAATGAGCCCACAGCAGGAGTAGAACCACAGCAAGGAAGAGGCCTGGGTCCCCGAATCACCACATGGAAGAGAGCCACCCACTGTCCAGGAACACAGTGTTGGATGGTAACTTGGAAAAACACATGTATAATGTTTCACACTTTTTCTATTTTAGGCCCTATTAGTTATTGCAGCCTTGCCTGACTCATTTAATACAGTCTCCAGGTTCTTTCGCCTTTGGCTTTGAAAAATAGTGACCTTTCACCGTCCTTGAGATGCCCTTACTTCACCTGTGAGTGGAATGCTTTCATTTTTCTCTCCTAGACATGTTTATCTTTAATTCTAATTATACGAGGTCCCCCATGCCTATTCAGACAAGTTTAGTTAATTTATTAATCAACTGCTTAAGGGCAGAAATTGTGATTTCCCAGAGCACTCAGAAAGGTACTTAGGATCAGATTCAGAACCAGGATTATCACATTTCTATTAAGGAAATATCACCACAGAGCGAAATTTACAAACATTTTGAAAAACCTTCTCACATAATCATCAAACAAAACAAAACAAACTACAAACTATCTCCCAAAAATAAGGTGGTTACTTTTTATAGAGACCCCTTCCTTAAATGTTTGCTTACTGCCTTTTCTTTCCACCTATAATGAGCTCCCAGGAAGTTTCATATCAGAAAAGGAAAAAAATGAACTTTAAAAAAAGATGGTTAACATATGGAAAGACATCGAGAAGATCGGCATTCTAGATTGGATTCCTTCCACAAAGAGGAATTTTGCCACAAAATCCGAGAGTGGGAGAAGTCAGAAGATTTCAAGGCACTTTTCCCAACACCTTTTGCTATATAAGTAAAGATAAAAATTCAAAAAGCATAGCTTGTTGTCTTATAATTTTATTTCTTTATGTGCAGATAGTTTGCTAGAAAATTAAGAAAAGGAGCTGAATCCCATATGCCAATATGGCACTAGAAGCCAACAGTGAACCATGGCAGATCAGAAAATAAGATCCGTCCCTCCAGACAGACTCCTTTGCCTGCCAGCAGCAGAGGTCCCCTCCAGGCAGGGCACCTAAAAGCTTGGTGAAAACAATTAAAGAGGGTTAATAACTTTTTCCATTTGCTTTCAGCCAATAGGATTTAATTAAGTATACTTTAATTAAAATTTAATCATGCTTTTTTTGTGGCTACAGACAGCCTCTGCTGAAAATTTCATTAACTAGTATTTTCTAAAACCCCTTCCCAAATAAAGCTGCCTTACAATGAAAAAATATTTATTATGATGATATTGTATTCTTTCCTCAAAAATGGGAAGAGATGGGGGGGTACACGGAGACAATTACATAAAAGACATTATACAACAAAATGTAGGAGGCTGGTTTGGGGGAATAAGTTCTCCATAAATCAGAGACTGGAGCAAAAAAGCATTTGTTAGATTCAAAATTACAGTAACTCTTCATTCAAGCACTGAGAAATGATCATGTTCTGTATAACCTAATGTCTATATTCCCTAGGTCCTTTACTTACTGATTTGATACATTTATAGGCAGGTACTGTTCTGAGGAGAGTGGTCTAAATCTAAGTGCCAAATCTTTCATTGACCAGGATGAATGAAAAATCTTTATTTGCATACTTGGGATTTTCTTAAACAGAGTGTATGAGAAAAATGGAGCTGTTCATTAATCACATTTACTATCGATGTGAACATAAATCATATTACCGGGCTTAAATGGAGAAATGCTCCCATGGGCCATTGAGAAATGTGTGATTCTCTACAGAAGTGTGGATTTCCCTAAGCCAAACAGTACCATGTTTCATCTTCAAAATGTATTTCTGAGCTCTGTCACGACCACAGAACATGATGCTTGGGCATCGTGGTAGCTGTTTGAGGGCCAAGGGTTTTCTTACCTGCTTCTGGACAGACTCAGGTTGTGTTCTGGATGGATGAGGTTGTCCGAAAAGTAACTTTTCAAGAAAGAAAGCACCATAATGCAACATTATCTGTACCATTCAATAGCAACACACAGTAAAATGGTTGGCACCATTAACAAGTTCCCATTAATCAGCATTTCAAGAAAATTCTCAGTCAACTTAAGTTAAATACAGTTCTGAAAATAACTGAAGATTTCTCTAATGAATAAGAAATTTTAAAAAAAAAGAAAGAAAGAAATTTAGTGGGACTCAAAGCCACTCCCAGAAATCAATTTTAATTGTACAGTTTCTCAAATATAAAATGTATCAGACTGCCTTACTGTGTAACAACCCCGAACAACTGCAAATCACACCGTAGGTTTGTGTTTTAAAGTTAGGCCCTTATTCTGGCCTCTTTTTTCTTAGAATTTGCATTTTTTGTGGAAAAAATAAATGGGAAGAAAGAGCTGGCTAAGAGTTTGTGTGCTTGTCCCTCTAACAGTATGCTTCCTCAGCCATGTTTGCAATGGATTTGTCCTCAAAGCCTTTAAATCAGGCATCCAGGGATGCCTGGGTGGCTCAGTCAGTTAAGTGCCTACCTTCTGCTCAGGTCATGATCCTGGGGTCCTGGGATCAAGTCCTGCATCAAGCTCCTTGCTCAGCATGGAGCCAGCTTCTCCTTCTGCCCCTCCCCCCAACTCATGCTCACTCTCTTTCTCTAACAAATAAATAAAATATTTTAAATCAATCAATCAATCAGGTGTCCAAAGTTTCTTCGAGAAAAATTTATAATCCCCTTTCAAAGTATAACTTTTTGAAGTTCACCCAGAGATGAGGCAGTAAGTCATCCCAGAGAGATGCTCTATAGCTGTCATCTGGTGTGTGACTTCTTTATTTTTCCCTCTCTGTCAAAAGAAACACAAGCCCGGGTTTCGTTATGGCAGAGGAAGCTTCTATGAGAAAGTCTCTAAGAACTGAAGACAAGTCCTCAGCAGAGCTCAGCAGCTCTTGATGTTCTACCTAGAGCTGGGAGGGCGCTAATTTTGGAGAATTGTCTTTCTGGTGTGCCATTTTAAATCTATTTCCATACAAAGAAATCCTTGCAGAAGTACTAACAGGAATCGGCCACGAAGATAGACTAGAGGGTTTCTTTGGCAAGGGTTGGACCTCATGGTCATGGCAGCCATGTGAAGGTTTATAAAGCAAAGTTGGGGGCACACAGATTCAGGCACAAACTATAAGAGGCATTTTATACGCTTTTGCCCTTTACTTTTTCACATCAACGCTTCCAGAAAGGTAGAATTATTCCCATTTTACATACAAAACAAACAAACAAACAAATAAGCAAAACCCTGAGGTTAGTTACTTATTCCAAAACACAGCAAGGCAAGTGGGAGAGACAGAATCAGAAGGCAAGATGGTTAAGCCCCAAGTCACAATCATTCCCTTCTCCTCCTGTCAGTGGACTCACCCTTTAGTACACACTCTTGCGTGAGCTCACCCATGACCCTGAGCTCCTTTTACAAACTCACTCTCAAAACTAGTCCTTTGCAACCAACAAGAAAAATTAATGACACCAGGGGAAGAAATTAGCACACACTCTGGTTCATGAAATAAAGTTAACCAGGAGTAGAGGGAGAAAGAAAAAGATACATGGGTTAAGGAGTAGGTCAGACCTGGGCTCTATCCAATCCAGTCTCTGTGAATTACAAATTTTGTAACTTTGGGCAAGTAAATTAACCCCTCTAAGCCTCCACTCTTCACAGGCAAGATGACCAGCTTCCAGGGTGACCATGAAAATAAACTAAGATAAATATGACAAATCCAGGGACCCAGGACCCAGGGCAGCCCTTCTCCCAACACCTGGACCAATCACAGGCCGAGTTCAACTCCTCAGGTTCTCTGGACATTGAGTGTCATTTCTCTCAAGGGATACTCTGTCCACACCATCAGCTGTCTTGAGATCTGGCTTTTTTCAACTAGGAAAATTAAACTCCGAGGATCTGAACCAGACACAAAGGCAAAACTTAGAACCCAGAAAGGAAGAGAAAGTATGAATTTGGGGAAGAACAATTTCTACACCTTAAGCTTTAGGTCCCCCTTTCAAGAATAATGAATTATTCACAATTTTTCTCCAACCACCTTCTCAATCAACAACATGTTGATTGACACAGTCCATTTTATGAGTGGTCCCTCCCTCAAAATTCTAAAGTCATATGTCCCTGTGCATCTCAAGGGTAGATATTATCCCTTCCTTCTATTCTCAAATACTTGACACTACTGAATACAGAATGTGTATAATTTTTGTCAAAGGGAAAAGAAACAAACATGCATCATGTAATATGCTGTCTTCATTAAGGTAGCCAAGGGCCCTTGATCAAAAAACAAGCCAGAATTAAATTCACTATCAAACACTATAAACAACCATACAGAACCTTAGGCCATGTAGGACGTAATAAAGAGTATGCCAGAAATAAAGTAGTAAATCATTAAATTTTGAACCAGAAGAGGCATTCCATTTTATCTTGAATGTCTTAAATTAAAAGTAAGAAAACTGAAACATTGAGGTGAGGTGGGTGTGCCTATTAACATAAAATGAAAGAATGAGTTCTGATGAGATTCAGGTTAAGTTCCAGACTCCCTTCTAAGTGTTTTATAAGTAACTGACTTTTCATTCCTACAACCCATTGCAGTTGGTATTAAAACTAGCCCCACTTTATGATGCAAACAAAAGTTGAAAGAGGCTAAAAAATCTGCCTAAAGGCATATCTAGCAAGTGATAGAACCAAGACAAAAACCCACACATGTGACCTAGGAGTCCACTTTCTTGATCATTTCTCTTAACTGAAAACCTGCAGCGTGGACTTCCCCACCAGGGAAAACCCTTGCTGTTCTTAAATCCTGGCCAATCCTGCTGTCAAGAGTCTAGGGAGCTATCTGGGCAAGTCAATCAAAAGGTAATTACTTCTTAAGAAGTATATCTGAAGGCAACTGAAGCTGTGTTCAATTAAAAACAAATCTACAAGTATTGAGGATTCAAATAAATAGAATTCTAGAATCAGATATGGGGAGTATGAAGGCATTATTAGAGAATGGGAAAAAATGGAGGGCTTTTTCATTAAGGAGTTTTCCTATCACTAAAGATCCACATGCTTGGCATAAAAAAAGAAATTGAATTGACACAGAAGGGCATATAGTGAAATACAGAAGGCTACTCATCATTCTCTGAATTTCAATGTCAAATCCCAGAGTCAATCACCATCAGCAGGTTTTTGTTGTTGTTTGGTTTGCTTTTTTTTCTTTTTCTTTTGCATCTCTTTCCAGAAATTTTCAATGCAGTTATGAGCATAAAGAGATCTTCTATTTCCTTTTTTTATACAAATGTGATCATACTAAATTACTATATTATAGCTTCCTTTTTTTCTTACAATATATTGAACATTTTCCCCTAACACAGCACCCAGTACATCTTATCTCCCCCTCCCTCCTCCTCTCTCTCTCCCTCCTCCTCCCCTTCTCCCTCTCTCCTCTGTCCCTCTCTCTTTTAAGGTCTGTAGTATTGCCTTAAATCCTGGCACCATAATTTCACTAATCATATACGGATATTTAGGTTGTTTCTAGCAGCTTGGGTATATTGTTGTTATTAATACAAACAATATAGAAAAGTAAAAGTATTGGGACAACTGTGAAATAAATTTACATAAGGGAAACTGCCTTGTCAAAAGAGTGTGCCAAACCCTCCAAAACGGGATCATAGCAATTTAAATTCTCACAAAAATAATGAAAGTATCTATGATGCCTGGCTCACAGCACAGGGCTTCATTTCACTTTGTAAGCACTACCTACTTGACAGATGGGGGTAAAAGATGCCTACAGCTGCTACATCTTCCAGCTTTTTCGCTGAATAAGGTTGACCATCTTTCTGTTTGCTTATTGGAAATGTATACTTTCTTTCTGTTACCCTATGTATGAAGTTTTTGCCCATTTTTCTACTGGATTGTTTGTTGTTTTCCCGTTGACTGTGAAAGTGCTTTAAATATCCACAAAATAGACCCTTTGTTGGTCAAATGTTTGCTCTACATCTTCCCCCAAAATGAACTATGTAGAGCTAACTTCAAATCAGGGATATGGTTTACCCTAAGTCCAAATATGTGCATAGACATGACAGGAGAAATTTTACTGTAAAATTAGAAAAAAATTAAATTAAAAAGTTGAATTTATATTCACAGTTTCCAAATAACGTGCCAGTGGTCTCCAACCTGTTGGAACAGAATCAATCGCATAGTCGACCACCTGTGAAGCCTTGTTAATACAGTCTCTAAGTAATGAAAATATATTTTAAAATATAATTCAAATCAAAATAATTTGTCGACACCTGCATCACCTCTGCCAAACATGGCTTGGAAATCAATGAACACCAGGATGAAGCCAACAGGACATAACTTTTCCTATGGGAGAGAATGTACCCATCTTTTTTCAGTTTTGACATGTGGCTTTAAGAAGAGCTATTCTCAAAAGATGAAGTCTTTAAAACTTGGGATCTTGAACAAAAAATACTAGGCAGCAGCAGAACAAAATCTAAACATTGTTCTTAAAAATGGCAAACAGCAAATATGCTGCCTGTCATATGGTTCCCCTCAGTTTTCCCAGGGGCCATACTCATACTGGGTGGAGTAGAAGAAGACACATATGTTCATCTGAAAGTTTCTCCTCCAAGTTCAGAACGTGATACTGCCAAGTCTGCTTCTCAGTCCTAGCGCCTATCATCCTATCATCTTTGTGCTTCATGGGTTCTTGTGGCTTTAACTCCCAAAATGATGGGGTCAGAAAGAAACACAGGGACTCAAGAAAGAAGAATATCCCATCACCAGGATGGCCAGCATATAAATAATCACATGACCCAAGGAAAAGTTCAGTAAACTGATGAAGATGCTAAGAACTGAATAATCAGTAGATTCAGGCCTTAGATTTTGATCTTTCAAAAAATATGCGGGCAATCCTCAAGCTGTCAAACCCTTAAAAAGTAAATAACTGTAACGCTTGCTGCTGTTGACACCTTAAAATAGTTCTTACAAAGTATTTATGAAATATTATTCCACTATGGAGGGAAGATAAACCAGAAATAAGACCCAGAAATAAAATCAAAACCATAGTATGTGACTTTGCAGAAGGAGGAAACCTACACAAGGAAAGAAGTAACTGACCCAAAGTCACAAATGACATTATTATTGTTGTTGTCATTGTCCCTCTGGTTTGCAAAGTCCTTTCCTAAAAAGGCACCTATAAGTTGTCATACTTTTTAAGAATTTTTTAAATAAACAACTTTTTTTCCCTTAGAATTTTTACTGAGTTGTAACTTATGTAGTGTGATATATACAGATCCAACCTTTGTTGTATAAATCCACCTATTAAATAGATCAAAGCACTACACAACCACAGCTCAGAGGTACATATTCCAGTCTCCTGGGGCAGGCTGGCCACAAGTGTCCTCGACTTTCTATTAGCCTCTCTGCTGGAGTAGCCTCCTGGGGACAGACCCCATTTCTATCCAGGATATACAAAGGGAAAACCCATCAGAGCTCTGGGATAACTCCAGAAAACTCCATCCCAGATCATAGAGCAAAGCATGGAACTCTCCATCAAAATGAATGTCTGCACTAGGTAAGCTCCATAGTTAATAATATCTTTTATGCTGATGAGGTTTATGGGTCTTTGAAAATATGAAGCTCAGCTGTTTAGGATTTGCTTTGTTTGTTTTGTTTTAATTAATGATAGTGGCTTTCTGGAAAGAAAACAGCACCGAGAAGAAGTATAGTCAGAAGTGATCTATTCAAAGCCTCTCATTTGGCCCTGGCTCTGAAGTAAACAAGATTCCTTAATCTCACTCCAAGTCAGAGAATGGGGAGGAGGAGGCAACAAGTGGCTCCACCTGAAAACAGAGAGACTTCAAAGAAAAGGTGAGACTCTGCCCAAGTGCCAGGATAGGGGAAGAAGGGCAACATATGGTTGGCAACTGTGGAGAGGAGCCAGGATTGCTGGCCTCAAATAATACTACAATACCCAGCATGCAACTACCAAAAGTTGTTTCCCAAGCTCCTCAGTTACAGCACATTAATTTAGACCTAACTCATTCAGATTTTGCAATAATTCCCTGTCACCACCCATCTCCTTACCCTAGCATTCCCAGCTACTTCAAACACAGTCCTGGCTCTGTCTTTACAGCTTTGTTTTCCAATTCCACTCATGGACCCTCCAGTCACCCCCAAAGTTCTTCCCTCTTCCAAGCCTTTGTGTTGCTTCCTCTACCTAGCATGTCCTCAAGATTGAGCCCAAATGTCACTAACTCTGGGAATACTCCCCAATTTCCACTGCAGACTACTGGTTGTCTCCTCCACTGCACACCCCAAAATCTTTGTATGTACCCTCTATGATAGCCCTTCATTTTCAGTACCTGATTATTATTCTCCACTAAAGCACTTCATTCCTTCTCAGTGGCCAAAAGTGGACCAGAGACAGTGCCCGAGATACAGGAGGTACTCGAAATACAAATACTAATACAAACGTCATGACACAGACTGGCATGGATTATCTCATGAAATGATTATACTTGAAATGAACTTGCCCACAATTTTGCTATGTGAGCAAAAAAGGTGTAAAAAAAAGTCATGACAACAAAAGAAATATAAAAAAGAAAAATCAGTGACCATCTTCTCATATTTCATTTTCTCTTATTCCCATTCATCCCATGTCCACACACTGTCAAGTTATACAAGCTGCAATCACAGGGTAACTCTTGCTGCGCATGCCTTGGTAATCAGTTGTGGAGCCAAGAGAAATCTAAGGCAGTGAGAGAACAAGGCAGAGAAGAGGCCAGATCAGGGTCAGCAACAAGGTGGAGGGCCAAAACATTGACCAAAGCCAGGATGGGGCAGAGAGTTGTCAGAGGATGGGGGAGCAGACAGACTGGACATCCAGGATCTGAAACAAGGTAGATGAGTCCAGTGGGGAGGTGGGTGCCATGTACAGAAGCCAGGTTTAGAGTCCTGGGATTCAGGGGAAAAGACAGCTAAAGTCCGAAGGCACAGGCCGGATTCAGAAGTGGAGGAGAAGGAGCTATAGTAACAAATGGAAAGATGAGTAGCAGGGATGAAGACCAACAAGCCCAAATTTTCTCCAATATATTGACTTGTTCAACAGAACCCCTCTATGGATCTTCATAGAGTCAGATTAACGTATCTTGGTCCACTCTCCTTTTTTTGTAGTCTAGGTTCCTAAAGTCTTCCTCAACTGAATTCTCATTTTCAAAAATCAGGATGTGTTAAACTGAAACCTCTTAAAGTCGGTCTCTCCTATCACCACACAAATACACAATTATTAATCTCAGTCCAAACTTTAAACAGCATTAGAGAAAATCCTTTATTCGAGAATCAGATGGGACCACAGAGATCATCTAGGTCAGGGCTTTTTTTTTTTGTAGATAAAATGGAGGTGAGAGACTTGCCTAGGGTCATGTGGCTCATAAGCATTGGGCCACAACTAATAATACCTCACAAAAATGTGGGTCAGACACTGCACAGATCACTCCATACATGTGATCAACTTTAAACCTCACAACATCTTGACACCTCTTTAACAGAAAAAATGAGGCCTCAAAACATCGGGTGACCCGTACTGAACTTGCACATGATAAGTAGCCAAGTGAAAGAGCCCCAGACAGAGAGGCATCTTTGCTCCACAAACATTGTATTTAATTCTAACAAAAGGATTGTACAACCAGTGAGGAAAATGAGTCACAGAAAGCCAGAAGTTGGCCCCAAACCCACAGGACTTGGACACCAGGACCCCAATGGCCCACACTCTCCAGTGAACCTACAGACAGTGAGGCTGGGAAACCCAATGGGGTGGAGGAGGGATCTGGAACTCCAACCCCCAGCAGGCAGCAACGGTCAGGCGCAGCCTGGCAAACGAGGATTCTATAAGTCTAGTTGGCTCCCCTAGATGAACTGAGTCTTTTCTAGGACCAACGGTCTATTAGCACTTTGTGTCTTTAAACTCAGTGCTTGCATGTATCAAACAACACACCACTTCCCCATTAATGCAAATTAATGAGGTGTTGTTATAGGTTTTTTTAGTTGCCTTGGTGTAAAATTAAAACTAAATAAATAAAACAGTAATTGGAAAACTCAAATAAGGAAGCCATTTAGTTTAAAACTGTCAATGTTTACACCAGTGCTTTACTTCCTACGGTTTTACTGTGCCACTCTGACTTGGATTTTTTAACTAAAAATTAAAAAGAAAAACAACTTATTTTTTCCCAAAATTTCACCAGATTGCTTCAACCCAAAAATATTTTCAAAAATATTCCCAAACCCTCCATCCCACTAAATTGGCAGCTGGGCATAGGCTTGTTTCTTTGTGTTGCTACTTAACAGCATTATGTACATACATCTGGTATCCTCACACAGATTTAATCTCACTTAAAGAGCAGATATTTTAGCTTACATATTTTTGAAAAGAGCGACCAACTCATCCTGGTTGGCCCAGGACTTTCCTGACTGGGGCATTGAGCAATCTATATCCTGAGAATGCCTCAAGTTCCAGGCAAACTAGGAGAGTTGGATGCTCTATCTTTGAGCTTCTTAAAGTCTTGAGCAATGTAGCATCATCCTCTCCCTTGAGTTTCTCACCCCATAGTCATGTGGGTTCTGTCCCCCCTCCTCACTCCATGCTCCACCGGAACTGTATCATCCACGATCCAATGACCCAACCAAAGGCCTTCTATGGGGCTCCTACCTTCTGGACCTGCAGCCCTGGTCAGCTCTCCTGACCACTCCTTCCTTCTTAAGACTCTTTCTTCATTCCTTTTCCACATTTGCCTCCAACTTCTTTATCCATTCCTCTTCACGACCATCTCTAACCTTGGACTTTCCCAGGGTTCTGGCTTCTGCTGACCATTTTTCTCCTAAGACAAATGTTCCCTGGGCATCCTCCAATCTTTCAACTTCAGCTACACATATATGCCGACACACCCAACTTCCCCATCCACCATTCCCTCCCTCCCAAGGACAAGACCGTATTCCAGCTCTCTGTGGAAGGCCCTACGGGATGCTTCAAAACAACCGTACTCCCAACGCATTCGGAATGGAGCCCTCTCTGCCAATCCCTCCAATGGCGCCCTGTCCAGGCTCAGAAAGCAGCACTTCTTCCTCTCCTCTTACTTCCACACTCCTACACCCAAACACTTGGCAAGTGCTGGTGATTCTGCCTCCCATATTTCTCTGGGGTTGCTCCTTCCACCACTCCCATCCCTGCCCTGCCAAGAGCCACAGTAACTTTCACTACCCCAGGGCCGGTACTGCCCTCAGTGCCCCCTCCTGTTCTGAAGCCCTCGGTGGTGTCAGAGGCCCCCAAATATAAATTTGGTTATGACAACTGCAGTGGCTTTCCAATGCCTCTAAGGACAGAGTTCAAACTCTTTAAGGCGGTATCTAAAACTTTTCCTGACTTGGCTTCAATGTACCTATTCAACCTGATCTTGGGATGCTTCTCTCCACACACCCAGAACTCCACGACCCAGAGCCACAAACACCCACAGATGCACAGTCTGAGATGAGCCACTGGCCCCCCTATCATGTCACATCCATTATTTTTATTTTTCTGTATTTACTTTCAGTGCAAATCCATATGTGGACTTTTCAGCAGTTAAAGCCACAGCATAAATATAATTTTCACTCCTTTTTCGACTGATATCATTAGTATCCTTATATTACCATACAGCTTCCTTAATTAATCTGATGGTTATACAAACACATAATTTACTGAATCATTTCCCTGTGGTGGGACCTTTAGGTGGCTTCCAATTTTTTACTATGATAAACATTACTGCAATGAATATTTTCTTACACATAGCTTTCATTGTCTTTTTAATAATTGCCTCAGGATAAAGTCCCAGGAGTGGGATTGCTGGGTCAAAGGGTGTGGAAATTTTATGATTCATTGTAATTGTTGCCAAATTGCTTTTCCAAAGAGGCTCTAGAAATTCCACGGCCACCACAACAACCACCTCACAATTTTCCTTGCTTCAGTCTTAAAAAACAAACAAGAAAATGATTATTCATTGGAAACATGTAAAATACCATCTCATTATTATTTTAATTTGCATTTCATTTATTATTAATAAGCTTAACTTTTCAAATTTGTTTACGAAGCACAGTCTAATGTTTATGCATACTCCTTGTCCGTTTATCTGCATGGTGTTTCTTATGCATCAGTTAAAATACTTGCTATAAAATTTAACTCTTTGACTGTCCTATTTCATGCAAATATGGTCCTGGTTTGTTTTCCTGTTTGCTTTTAGCCACATGACTGTTCATTTTAGAGAACTCTAACAGGTTTTCCAGAAAAGAAATTGCTAATCTCTTACACTGTGGTGTCCTAACGGTCAGGATGAAGATGATCTTAAGAACTTTGATGGTTAACTGCACTGAATTTGGAGTCAGAACAATGAGGTCCCCCCACTAAGCTGCACCATCATTTGCCACGGGCTGGGCCACAACGCGTTTCCGGGCCTCCGTTTTCTCATCTGTGAAATAGGGAGTAACATTTTTACAGACCCGACATTGGATCTGCCATCCAGGAAGCATAACAGCCAGCAAGACCAGCCCCACAGATCACACTATCTCCTGCTCATCTCTCCATAAGTTATGCCTTCATATCAAACTGGAGCCTAGTCGGAATTAATTTTGGTATTTGGTGTACCATATGAATTTTAAACTAACTTTTTTTTTTTAGAAATTGATAGACATTTATTTAAATATCATTTTCCTTTCTCTTGTTTTAGATTCACATGTTGTTCATCCATTTATTTTATGATGCACCACCACTCTGGGCTTTTCAATATGGACAAAATAAAATAGTGACGCATAATATGTAAGCAGAATATGTACATAAGATGCTTGTTTTATTGTTTTCTGACTTAATTTAATTAAACTGTCCTGTTGCCAGCATTTCTAATTAACAACATAGTATATTTGCCTCACTAACAGATTCCGAAAATTTTTAAAAAGCCTATATTCAAATGCCACCTCTGAGATACTATTTTATGACATGTAATTTGGCCTAAACCTTTGCTATTTTTCGTTAGTAAAATGAGAATAATAATACCTAACCTTTTTAACTCCCAAAAATATTACAAGGGTCAAGTGTAATGATGTCTGGAAATGTAAGGCAGGGACATTCTTCCCATTTTTATGATTATGATGGTTACCATTACACTTGGTTTCCATATTTTTTAAGCTTCTGTTCTATCTCCATAACCCCTTTCATAGCATAGAAGTCAAGAGCCAGGAGGTCAGCGTCTGACAACAGCTCATGCTCATGACTTGCTCACTGACCAAGTGTTAGATTCAGGGATATCTGCATAAGCTCCCTAAGCTCAGTCTTCTTCTGGGTGAAATGGAGACCATGATAAGGACAGAGTTAACAAATGTGTGTGCAAGTGCTTGGAAGCTGGTACGCACGTGGAAGCATGGGACAAATTACATAACGTGTTGGTTATTCTCGTTGACCCTCAAGAGCTATTCTCTACCCTCTGAGGATTGTATTCTTCACTTCCTCAGGAGTTTCACAGTGGATCCTCTCCTCCACCTATGGACATAGTTCACCTGGCAACCTCTCTTCTGAGGCAGGGGTTCCACGGGGCCCTTTTCAGGACTAAAGGCATCCCACTGATGCTGGCGTCTGGTATCCTTATCTCCTGTGTAGCCCCCCAACTGTGACCTATTCCCACTTTAATAGACGGTTTGTTCTTCAAGTGACCTCAGTTACTCCTGTGAATGTGCCATCTTTCTTCAGCCAGGATGCAAACTCTTCACAGCACTTCAAGGACTTACAGCTCTGACGTGTGGTTGGCAGTGTCCACATCCCACCTGGGTCTGTGGCCCAGTCAAAAGATAATCACTTCTCATACTTCCTGACTTTCTGGAATTAGTTTAACAGTTGCTTTTAAGAATTTCACATCCTAGAATTTCATTACTTGTGTCCTCAAAATCACAGAAAGCAAAGGACGCATTGTTCTTGAGCTTCAAAGTGACAAGAACCTGCTAATTTGGAGGATAAACAGGCTTGCTGCTGTCACAACTGCCGACAAAACTGAGCACTGCTGACACTTCCCCAATCCAAGTGACCCCACCCAAGATTCTAGCCCCAAGAGCCAGTGATGGTTCCTATTAGCACATGTGAGGTCTGCACTCTTCCAGCTTGGACAAGTTCATCCCATCAGAGCTTTGGCCAAAGAGTACTGCCAGAATGTTCACCAACACCCACATGCACAAGGAAATCAGAAAAGGGAGGACTCCTAATACTGAAAATTCCCAGTCTTCTCTGATAGTTCTTTCTCATGAAACTTGCCAGTTAATTAAATCCAAAATAAACTCACACATTTCAAAATTTGGGGCGATTTCAGGCTGGGAGGAGACACATTTTCAGTTCATACGATAGCAGACAACAGGAGCTAAACTGTTAGAATGACCCTCTTTAAGGATCATTTTTTTCCACAGTTACTGCAATAGTGCTGATGTAGACAAAAACAGGGTGTTTTGAATTTTATTTTTTTTTAATTTGCAGTGGTGTCATATTTTCTTAATGATAAAAGAGCAATCTCCAGAACAAAAATTTTCCTACAAAGAAATCCATGCTTGGACAGAGAAACTGATCTTTGGGCTGACTTTATAAAGCCAAAACAAACATATAAACACAAAACAAAGACCTACACATGAGGAAATAACCATTTTTATAAAATCACTCTTACCACAAAAGGACTTGATCTTTCAAATATCAACACTGCTCCTCAAAAATCACTTAAATAGGTTTAATATTCAAATTTGTGTTGCGCGGCATGGTAGGCACTAGCCTAGTCACATATGACTATTTACATTTAAATTCATCAAAATTAGGGCGCCTGGGTGGCTCAGTGGGTTAAAGCCTCTGCTTTCGGCTCAGGTCATGATCTCAGGGTCCTGGGATCGAGGCCCGCATCGGGCTCTCTGCTCAGCGGGGAGCCTGCTTCCTCCTCTCTGCCTGCCTCTCTCCCTACTTGTAATCTCTCTCTGTCAAATAAATAAATAAAATGTTAAAAAAAATAAATAAATAAATTCATCAAAATTAAACATACCTGGGGCACCTGGGTGCCTCAGTTGGTTAAGTGTCTGACTCTTGGTTTCAGCTCAGGTCATGAGCTCAGGGTTGTGGGACTAAGCCCCACATCGGGCTCCAGACATCCCACACTCCAGTGGGAAGTCTGCTTGAGATTCTTTCTCTCCCTCTCCCTCTGCCTCCCCCCCTCCCCGGCTTGCTCATGCACATGTGCATGTGAACGTGCTCTCTCTAAAATAAATAAATAAATACTTTTTAAAAAAATTTTAAAACTTAAAAATAAAAAATAAAAGTAAACACATTTGAGAAAATCAGTTCTTCAGTCACAATAGCTACATTTCAAGGGCTCAACAGTCATGTGTGACCAGTAACTATAGCACTGGACAACACACATGACTGAACATTTTCATCATCAAAGAAAGTCCTATAGGACAACATTGGGTCAAACTACTTCATTCAATGCACTACACACGTGTACATTTTCACTGATGGCAGCTCAGTCGCAGCAATTACAAGTTAGTGATGTTGCAGACTCTGTTGGTGGCAGGGATTATGCATTTTCCTTCACCGTGGCTCTCCTCTTCAGAGGACAAAAATGATGGATGGCCTTGGTAGGCTTGTGACACAGTGCCAGGCCATGAGATATAAGCAGAACTCTGCTTGGGAATCCTGGGGAAACCTTTTATGTCCCTCATAAAGGTAGTGCACCTTTTGCCTTCTTCATCTTTGACCACAAATATGATGACTTGGGGTTGTAGCACCCCTCTTTCAACCAAAAGGCAAACACATGAGGATGAAAGTCAACACACCAAGTTCAATAAGACTAGAAAGACAGAAAGAACCTGCATTTTTGATGGCATCTTTGAGGAGCTAATCAAACCAATACCGGCAATCACTCATGCTTACACTTGTCACACAAGCAGCTGTTCCTCCTGTTGAAGCCACTATTCAAAGCATTTCCATTAGAAGCAGTCATATTCCTGTCACCAACCTTATCTATAATGATGAGGGTCTGTGAGTCAAGTATTCCAATGTCTAAGATGCTCCAAATCATTGGAATCATTAAGTCAAGAACAATCCAACTGTTAATAGCAATTTATGTCTGTTTACTTACCTTCCACAGTTCATATATTTAAACAGATAACATAATCACAAAAATATTTGATTAAATTTTATAGTTACTATTTAATATGTGCATATATATAGCAAATATAAAAATATTTTTTTAAAAGTATGACGGTAGGGGCGACTGGGTGGCTCAGTCAGTTAAGTGTCTGACTCTTGATTTCGGCTCTAGTCATGATTCCAGGGTCCTGAGATGGATCCCTGCCTCAGGCTCCACACTCAGTGGGGAGTCTGCTTGAGATTCTTTCTCCCTCTACCCTTCCCCCAGCTCACAGGTGTGCTACCATACGGTCTCTCTAAATAAGTAAAACCTTTTTTAAAACAAGTATGATGGTACATTATAGATCTAATGGCAACACACTGAGGAGTTTTAACAAATGTCTTTGAGTATGACTATATGGAAAAGTTTTCCGCTTTAAAAATGTCCTTTAATGAGAACAAACTTCTTTTGTGTGTCTATATATGGAATTTATAAACATCCATGAAACATATGTGGATAGAGATTTTCACTCTTTCATATTTAAACAAAAAGGTATCTGTTAACAGCATGTTGGTAGTCATTTTCCTAAAATGATCTTAGAGATTAATGGTTAAGATCCCTTTATACACAGGAATACAATTTGTTAGTGCCTGAAATTTTACCATGAGAAATATCTTAGGCTTATGCAAAACAGGAATTTTGAAGTCTGCTGAAAATATAATTCTGGAGGAGAGAATTTATCCCTTGTTGGTCCTTTATATTAGAAGTTACATAAGAGGGCGCCTGGGTGGCTCAGTGGGTTAAAGCCTCTGCTTTCGGCCCAGGTCATGATCTCAGGGTCCTGGGATCGAGGCCCGCATCGGGCTCTCTGCTCAGCAGGGAGCCTGCTTCCCCCTCTCTCTCTGCCTGCCTCTCTGCCTCCTTGTGATCTCTCTCCCTCTGTGAAATAAATAAATAAGTAATCTTTAAAAAATAATAATAATAAAAAAAAATAAAAAAAAAAAGAAGTTACATAAGAAATACACCTTATCTCAGAGAAACACCAGCACTCTGGAGGCTAATAGCTTGGAATCTCATCAAAGTGGAAAGCAGGGAAATGGTCTGTTGACTTCCCTTTTCAACCTAGTCTCAAGGTCATCCAGGATAGCCTAAGGCCATCACTAATTTTCTGTGTTCAGTAAAGTCTGTGACTCACAGTGGAAGCTGAAGAATGATTTCTGAATAAATGAATGAATGAATGATCGATCAGCAATAAAACCCACCTTTGCTCTGGAACACATCCTTTCTCCAACAGTACCCCCTCACCTTGGAATGCTGCCAACAAGCCAATCCTAAGGCCACTAGAGCCTCCTAGACCTCACGCTACATGGCGTTTTTTGTAGCCATGCATCACATTTATTTTTACCCCAGCTTGCAAGATCATTGGATGTCCCTGCATTGTCCCATTCAAAGGGAATGTTTAAAAGCAATGTTATGGTCAATGTGCAGTAACAAATAAATTGTTATGTATTTTTCTTCATATCAAAATGTTTTACCAGACAGTCAGTTCAAATGTAGGAAATCCACAGATTTTCAGGTGGGCATCTCTTATTTACTACCTGACTTCTTCCATATGTTCCTCTTTTTTGGGGAGAGCTTTAGTTCACCTTCAAAATTTCAAAAAATAAACCCTCATTATTTCATGTAGTCTATATCATGACATGCTGAACCTACAAAAAGCGCCTCTGAACGTGGCTTAAAGCAGACGTTTTATCCAATAATCTCACCCAGGTGATCTATAAAGTTTTATTTAGCTCTTCTATTTACACATATGGTATATATTAAGACTTTTATAAAAGACACAAGGCATGCTGGGAGAAGGACCTACAAAGAATTTATGAAGTGAAACCACTATCTCAGTGCACCAAATTATTTGCTATGTTTTTAACATTTTAATTCATTGCGTATACACTTCTCTGAGTAACTGCAATGTTTAATCTTGGTCGGAAAGGGGTACCAGTCTAAAAGAGAATAGTTATATCTAATACAGGTCAAAGAGTTTTACATCTGTCTGCAGGAAAGAAAGGTGCTTGGAACTATAATTTGATACCAAAAGCAGATACTGTATTTCACTTCATTATTAAAAAGAAAAAAGGAGATAGGTGGGAGGGAGGGAGGAGGAGGGAAGGAAGGAAGGAAGGAAGGAAAGAAGGAAAGAAAGAAGGAAGAAAGGAAGAAGGAAGGAAGGAAAGAAAGAAAGAAGGAAGAAAGGAGGAAGGAAGGAGGAAGGAAGGAAGGAAGGAAGGACGAGGGGAAGGAAGGAGGGAGGGAGGGGGGAAGGAAGGTAGACTAAAATAATAAACCTTGATCAGTGAAGCAGAGACCTCTAGGATTTTAAAGTACTGAAATTCTTTAGTAACCCCTGCATTTTCCAATATGAACCTTTCTTGGCTCTCACTGCATACTCAGATTAACCACCACTCAAATCCAAAGCTTGTTTATCTCTTTTACAATTGGAAGTTTCTCTGTGAATAACTTCTATAAGCCCCTTTGGTATAAAGTCCCCCTTAAGTTATCTGGTTTGTCAGCCATACGATTTCAACATTTGTTTCACAAGCTTGGACCCTAATTGGATTTAAATCAATAAGAGGAATTTATTGCTGCCCTTGGGGCTTTGTAATATCTTCTTGTGAAGCTTTGTGTGAGTTACTGGGGTTCATTTCTTCACTTTTTATATCAAATTGCAGTCTACTTTTCAAAAATATAGCACACTATAATTTCCAAAGGGATACATTTTATACACACAAACATATACTCTCTAGAAACATAATATATATGTATACCTTCCTATGCATATATACATATGCATTAAATATACTATCATTTCTCTTGATTTCTCTGTGTTTTAATTAACCGTTAGCAGGGTTTATAAACTAAAAAGTCTCATCAGTACCTCCTCATAAGACAATCATGGAAATCACTAAATTCCTCTTCTCTTGTTGACAAGGGCTACCCAGCAATGGGCACTGAGTTTTTGCCTCACACCGTGTGCCAGCAGAAACCCAATGACCAAGGGTCACGAACAATGTACAACATCCATACCTTGGCCCACCTGTCTGGCTAGACAGTGGGTTAGAGGACCAGGGAAGTTTCTGTGGACTCTCAGCTTACTGGCAATCAGTAAGGTCAAACCAGAGTGCTCAGCTCAAGTAAAGCACACAGCCCCTAACCCAAAGAACTCATACTGATCCTTTTGGTCTATGGAAAATTTTCCTCCAAGCCCCAAATTTGGTCTTCTATTAAACTCACCCGTTTGGATGTCCCCCCCCTCCTCTTGGGGATATAACATCACATGAATATGTCACCTCAGCCTTTGATACAAAACCGTGGTCTACCAATTACTTAATACCTACCTTATCCCAGGTATTTAACATGTACGCTCTTTAACCCCACCAGGCAAGTATTACCAGCCCCATTTCATGGATGAAGACAGTGGTGCCAACGCAGTCTGAGAAATTCGCCCAAGGTTAATCAAGAAACAAACCCAAATGTGTGTGGCTCCAAAGCAGCATGCCTGCAGCTGTACCAGAGCATCCAAACCTGGGTCAGTTCTCCCCCATATGCGTGGTTTTATAATGCATGTTGTCACCAGTGCATCTCAACATTCCAGATGTGGGACGCCATCTTATATGACCTACTTCCCACGACTCCTCTTCAGCCTCCTCATCTATGGACACAGAGATGGAAGCCAGAGGTTGTGTCTCCTAATCTCTCCCACCCATTCAAACCTCACCCATCTACATTCCACCAAAATATATAAGTATGCAGATATATAGTTTACATGTATATCTGTAGATCTATTCACACTTACAAGTAAGAAGCTGCAGAAAAAGTACATGAAGTATGAAATGCAGACTAAAGTGGCAAAAAAGCACTCTGAATTGAGACTGGGGATATGTTTATTAAATCTTCTTTTTGATATCATAATATGCTCCCTGACACAAACGTGCATTCCGTTTACCAACACAGTTATAAGTGTTCAGATGGGAAAAGCCAAGAATCTCGTATGAACAGGAAGGGCAAAGAGAGAAGACAGCAGATTTCTTCACAAACCACAATCCCTTAGTTAAATCTTTAAAATAAGATCTTTGTTATGAAACAAAAAACCAAAGTGGTCAAAACTGTCTATCAGTTTTTCATTATATAATGTAAATTATTCTAATCAGATTACTTGCTCAAAACTGGAATGAGAGATTTTAGATGTGCAAGGAGAGCAAGAGGGTGAGAATCATAGCTTTTGTAATATGGGAATGTTCAGAGGGTGGCAAGCCAGCTGGCAGGCTATCACAGGGCGTTTTGAACCACTTACTAATTCTAGATGCACATGAGCAGGGTGGGTGTGGGGGTGACAGTGTTGGGAACCAAGATGAGAAAAAGATTATAGATATGGAAGATCTGGGGTGTCTGGGTGGCTCTGTCAGTCAAGCAACTGACTCTTGGTTTCAGCTCAGGTCACAATCTCAGGGTCGTGAGATCCAACCCTGCGTTGGGCTCCATGCTCAGCCAGGAGTTTGCTTGTCCCTCTCTCTCTTCCTCTGCCCCTCCCCAGCTCCCACACACACAGTCTCTGTCTCGCTCTCTCTCTCTCTCTCCCCCCCTCAAATAAAATTAAAAAAGAAAGAAAAAGAAAGAAAGAAATGGGAGGTCTGAAAATCCTGGTGACCAGAAGTACCCAGTATGCTAGCTTTTTGATGATTACTGTGCAATGAGGAAACCTCTCCCACCAAGCATATGCCTCATTTATTTCTATAGAATCACTTTTAGTTAGTCATTCAGCAAACATTCATTGAGTATTAACTATGACACATTGTGTTGGGAGATCCAGAAAAACATCTTTACTCTCAAGAAGCATGTACCTTGGAGGGCTAAGTCTTATGTGAGAAACATCCAGAAAATAATGCATGATGCCTAATAAATAAGTTGAATGCTATGTGTCAAAGATGCTATGGGGAGAAACAGGTACATTGGCCAGAGATGCCACCACTTCATGGAATAAGTGACTTGAATTTACCTTTGAAAGATAAAGAAGAATTTGAGACATTAAGGAAAGACAAGTTATCAAGGCCAAGAATGGCGCAAGAGCATAAAGCCTAGGGGGACCCAGAAAGAAACCTAGCAGGGAGACTGGCTGGACATCAAATACAGGATCCAAAGATGGATAGATAAGCTTTAACTGCTGGATCTGGAAGCTTGACTTTAAGCTTGCAGGAGGGACAAAGGAGAGCCACTATAGTCCCTGGGCAAAACAGAACGATTCACCCAGTAGCACTGAGCCACGTGAAACAGAAGCCGTGTTTGTCATGTAACGCCTTCCCTTCTGCCACATCCCTCTGACTCCAGCCTCTGCTTTTACAGGTTCATTTTGTTCAGTGGCCCCAATATGGATGATCCAGGATAATCTACCTATTTTAAGG
Organism: Ailurus styani; assembly: GCA_002007465.1. Taxonomy (NCBI): domain Eukaryota; kingdom Metazoa; phylum Chordata; class Mammalia; order Carnivora; family Ailuridae; genus Ailurus; species Ailurus styani. The sequence goes on from LNAC01000115.1 coordinate 807,206, forward strand.
TTCATAACCTTAATTATATCTGCTAAGTTCCTTTTGCCATATAATGTAATGTGGTAGGCAGAATAATGCTCCCCACCAAAGATCCTAATCCCGAAAACCTATGGCTATGTTACATTACAATGCAAGGGGGAGTTAACGTTGCTAATCAGCTGACTTTAAAGTAGAGAGATTATCCTGGATTATCCAGATGAACTCAATGTCATTGCAAGGCTCCTTTAAATGTGAAGTAAAGAGGAAGAAGAGTCAGCGTCAGTGATGTGGTGTGAGAAAGAAGAAAGAACTGACCAGTGTTGAAAGTAGAAAGGAGCCATGAGCCAAAGAATGCAAGAATCTCCCTTTGAGCCTTGGAGGGAAGTCAACCCTAGGAACACCTTAATCTAAGCCCAGACAAACCCATTTTGAACTCCTGATCTCCAGAACAGTAAGATAACTCTGTATTGTTTCAAGTCACTAAATACGAGCTACTTTATTACAGCAGCAGGAGGAAACTAACACATATAACACATTCAGATTTTGGGTATTAGGGTGTGGACATTTCTGTGGGGGTGGGGGAGCCCTTCAGCCTACTACGGGTGTGTGCTCACCTCTTACTTAACAACAAACTAACAGGACTAAGCAAGCAAGCCTGGAAATTTCTCTTGCCCATTTTATTGTCAAACAAAGACCTATTTTGAAAAAACCATTATTACAACAGTTTGGGTATTCCAAGTATCTAGCATAGTGTCTGACACTAACAACCCTTAATAAATATTAACCATTATTCTGACATAAGAGAGGGCAAGTCCAGTTTCCTGCATCCTGGTCACCCAGTATGCCATACATTATTTTAAGGACTGAAATCCCAGTTATGATGCTATGATTTCATACTCTGACCAACAGCTTCCTTCCTCCTCCTCCCGCAACCCCAGACTTTCAACCTTCCTCCCCCTAAGCATTCTCAGCAACCCTTGACCACTCTGTTCCCACAGATGCAGGCTCCAACCCCAACCTTTCATCATGAATAGGTTGACACCAGTGGGCAGGAGGAGCCCTCAGAAGCAGTGAGTCTGTCTACTGGAGATCAAAGGTACGAAATAAATCAGAACTGCCACCGCGCTCCTGGAAGCAGCAGGCAGAGCAGAGGAGCTGCCCAAAGACTGTGGTTCTGAAAGTTGCACTCAGGGCAGCAAACCTGCAGGAAGTCCTGAGGTCCACTGACCAGGCGATCAGAAGGCGGCGGCTTCTGGGGAGACCCGGCAGGAAGGCAGGCTGCAGTCGAGCCAATAGCAGCCAGATGGGTATTTTGTAATATGTTTATAATTTTCTTCCATTTGAAATTTAAGATTTATTTTCACTGATGTTTTTCGTGACTTTTAAACACTTCCTTTCTTGTTAATGTTGGTGTTCATCTATGACATAGACACTGGAACACTGGCATTGTCGCTTCCCCCACTGCTGCAATGACTGACCAGTACTGTCACTGTGCTTCAATAAGTGGATAAGGTCATGGCAGTGACCCTGTAATCCTATGAGGTACTTCAAATGGATGGGCTTGAAGGGATGAGAGATTAAAATCATTCAGGGGATGTGCCTAAGAGCCACTGCAGTTTGAAGCAAGAAAGCCCAGACTAGGAGGATTTCCATGAAAAGAGAGTCAGTGTGATAGCTTCCAGGCATCCAGAGGGCAAGAGAACAGGGGTCTCATGGTTGGTTGCACATAAGAAGCAGTCTGTGGCAAAGTCTTCCTCCATGGAGTGGAAAACCAAAGCCTGTATTTTGTAGAAAAAGATCTGAATATCATCTTGCAACAAGACTCCATGAGAGCTGATGATAGCCTATCAACCCACACAGGACCTGCACAAGGCTGTAAACAATCGACTCTATGAACAAACTAGTCATGTGTGTCAGCTTATAAGAAAACTATGTACATGTAGACAGTCACTGAAGGGGTCAATTCAGGTATAAACTTTTAAGAATGAGACCCTCTTTTAAGAACAGAGGTCTCCCTAACATAAACTCACCCCAGAGAAAGGCAAGTAACAAAAGGAAGAGGAGGGAGAAGCAGGAGACATCTCAGGAAGGTAGGACCAAGAACTTCTAGGGTATTCAGAAGGGCAGGGAAACACCATTTGCAGATAGAGTGGTCAGCTGGAGCTTTACAGAGATGGTTCTCTCACAAGCCCTGCTGGGTCCGGGAGCACAACCACTGCTTCTCCCCTTACCGAGGAACAGCCTCCTTTATCTGAGAAAGTCACCTTTCACTACTAGCCATGCAACTTCAGGAGGGACCTTCCTGGAGAGGTAAAGGAGGAAGGAGAAGCCCAGTGCAGACAGTCAACCAGAAGTGTAAACCTTGGTTATTGGTGAGAAGTGGAGGCTCCCGTCAGGTCACTTCCACATCCCAGAAGCGGCATTCTCCTGAACAAACAAGACAGCATTTGGGAGTAGAGGGGCATCTTGAGCAAAGATAGGGAGGAAGGAAAGCATATGTTCCTCTTCGAGGAGGAGGGATGAGCCAATAGGCTGAACTGCAGGAAGAACAGTGAGGGGACAGATCCATCGGCAGCCCAGAGCCATGTGTTCTTACATATAAAGTTTTATTGAAACGCAACCATGTCCGTTTTTGTATGTACTGTCTACGGCTACTTTGACAGGACCTCAGAATAGTTACAACAGAGTATGTTCTACAAAATCTAAAATACTGCCCTGCCCTTTGCAAACACACACACACACACATTGCTGAGCCCTGATACAGATCACGATGCATGTGTTTTTGAAATACTGTGAAATCTCACCCTAATACTAAGATATTAATACAAACAGAACTTGGTGGTAGGTCCTGTAAGAAAATTATTCAGTGTGGGAACTAAGGAATCCCTTTACATCCAGAGAACAATAATAGAAACCAATTCTAAACTTTTACTCATTCTGTGAATACATTAAAGGATTTAGGAGAAAATATTCAGTCACAAGCATTTGTCAGTTTTGCAGAGCTAGTCAACCCATAAAAAGAGCACTACAGTTCTGAATGACTGGGTGAAAAAGAAAAAAGTAAACACATGTTATATGAACATTTCCGCTTACCATTTTTACCCCTAAAAATAATGCCACACAAAACTGCCCTAATAAACATTGTTCTCTAAGTAATACATGGTTTTGATTGGAGATGGAGAAACAATTTGCAAGGACCCACTTTGTGCAACAGGAAAAAAACCAGTCTTTGACTCTCAGGCAAGTGCAAAGCTGTTTCCACCTGTATGTGGTTTAAGAGCAGAAGAGAGAAACATACCTAAGTGCAGTGGGAGAGAAAGAAGGACAAACTTTTATCATTCTGAATAGGTATTTTGCTTAAAACTGAAGGCTACCCTAACATAAACAAGCATTTGAAGTACAAGTGACATTTCTTAAGTATCTATACACTTATGCGTCCTTTACCCCACCTTCACCACCCTCTGCCCCCACACACAAAGGCTTTTCTGAACCTTTAGGAATGTCTGATAAACTCTCAATTACTGAAGCAAACCATGGAAAGGAGGTCTATGGAATTATTAACACTGGAGTTAATTTATACTGACATTGGAATTAATTTATTCTGACTTACACAAAACAAAATTAATCATTCCAATTTTAATTAATGCCCTTCTTTTAGACTCCTCTACTAAATAGAAGCTACATGGTGAAGGGGTGGAGCTAGCGTCAATTTAATTAGTGACTTTGAAGGTTCATTTAAGTTCTTGCTTTCCTGTTAAAAAATGATGATATTAAATTTCAATTTGGAGAGCCCTTTTCTCTCCATTTAATACTGCTTGTCTTACTTCTTTAAAACATTCTATTTCCTTGTTGGTCAAGAAAACAAAACTATCTTGGAGGTAAAATAAATCCCTCAATTACCAAGAATGGAATTTGAAAGGCTGCCTCTAATCACCCAATAAAGTTCTTTTTAAAAAGGAGAACATGACTCAGTAGGATAAGGACTTCATTCAAGCATTAATTGTTTTCAAAATTATCCAGCTTGATACTGTATTAACTGTTTAAAATGCCAAACCACATCATTGCTCAGTTGATCTTGGAAAGCTTCAAAAACCACAAACTAGGGCCCAAAGATAAAAGGTCAGTGAATTGGTTACTTCCAGAATGAGATCAACTTTTGAAAGAAAACAGACTACAAGAATGTGTTTGCCACATTTGCTCAACTTTGTCAAAGTAGCTCTGGATATTAATTTGGGAGAGGGGGCAAATCACAAATGAGTAAGTAAGACATGAGCTTATCTGTAATGACATGAACTTTGGCTCCACTTCTTGCATTTACAAATAGGTCTCTAGCCTCGTGGGCAGATATGGGCGGGGACAAGGGAAGAGAGGCATTGCCCAAAGTCTCAGACAGCATTACCAACTGGGTCATGACATTGTTGTGCTAGTCTGACCAGCATCATAACCCTGGCTGTCCCACTAAACATCTCAGCCTTGGCCAACTTCTTCCCTAAACCTGTTTCTTCGCTAGAAAACAGCCATCACATCAGTACTGACCTCAGGAATATTGTAATAATGAATGGAGATAAGGCAGGCAAGGGGCTTGGCCCACAGAAAAATGTGTTGTAAATATTAGTTCTATTGTTTCTTTATTACTACCAATACACGTAAATTGTTATTATTTAAAGTATTTCATTTGGTTTGAAAGGAACTCATCCAATAGCCCAAAACCACTACCACCACCAAGAACTCTTGGGTTCTGCTTTACTTTTGTTGTTGACTAACCAGCAGGACAGAAAAACTATTACAAAATGTTTCCTTAATGTAGAGTAGTGGTTCTCAAACGTAAACAAGGCTCAGAAACACTGGGAGAGCTTGTGAAAACATGGATGGCTGGGACCCCCTGATGGGTGTCAGATTCAGTACATCCATGGGAAGGCCAATACCTTGTATTTCTACCAAGTTTCCAAGTGATGGATGCTGAAGATCTGGAGATCACCAATGAGAGAACCGCTGCTCTAGAAGTTTATTCTGTACTTAGGCATCTTTGATTCAGTGGGAAAAGGGACTGAGACTGACTCATTTCTGGAGAAAACAAGAGAGAACAGGAGATGAATATGTACCATCCCCCTAACAGCCACAAGCAAGAAGACAAACACAAACCCTTTTGTCAGCCAAGGCCAATGGAATGGGAGACCCTAAATGTGGTCCATGGGAAGGTTAAAAGTCAACCATGGAAAGGGGGATTTGTTAGACTCCTAGAACCGGACTGAGAAATAGGAAAGGAGGACAAGCAACAAATTCAAAACAAACCTTATGAATGATGATCTCTTAAGCTCCATTTGCAAATATACTCAAAGAGAAGGTCATGTTGCTCTGTAGCAATGAAACCTAAGGCACTTGATCCTTCAATGAATTATTTCAAGAAGCTGAAACTTCCTTTGAACTAGATGGCTTACGTCATTTATAACGTAGTTCTGACTACCTCTATACAAATTGCATTTTTTGTAGCATTAATTTACAACATTTCATGATTAAACTGCACATATGGGCACAGGTAAACACTCATAAGACAGAGACACAAAAGGTAGAAATTGCATTGCAATCTAACTCAACCTATATTCCTGGCACTACTGTACTCCTAAAATATGCCCTGGGAACTCCAGGTGGGAGTTCTATTTTCATCTAGACTAAGAGGCAACATTGAACAATTCAGCCCTGCTGGACAATACTTCACCTGGCAACAACCCAAAGCCATTCAACCTAAAAATATGTTATTAGAAGGAAAAAAAAAATGCAAGGTAGGTAAGACTTCACATTTTCAGTGCTACAGATACAGATAAACTGCCAATTATTTCCCCAAATCACCTCATCCTGGAGACATCCTGGACATAAAAATGAATAGTAATATCAAATTCCATTCCTGAAATTTCCTAATTCCAGAAACATTTTATAAATAAAGCTACTCCCCCAAGACATCCTGGGAAGAAATGATATATGATACTAAAAAAAAAAAAAGGTTGAAAATTGGTGAATGTGATATCCTTTTCATAGAACGTCTCAATTTACTGAGTTGTAAAGTACAGACCTGTTTAACTTTGTTAAGCTCAGAGGTTCACAAATCATTGGTAAGCGGAAAATTAGAAAATCCTGTTTTCATGTTCATGGTGTATCTCCCCCATATTTAAGTTCTGGGTTGACAGATTATTCTTTTCTTTCAATACTTAAAAGAAGTCATTGCCACAATCTCCTTCACTCCATTATTTCTGATAAGAAGTCAGTGATCATTCATAGCACAGTTCCCTTTATGTAATGGATTGCTTTTCTATAGTTGTTTTCATGATCATTCTCATGATTTTGCTTTTCAACATTTTGACTCTGATTTGCCTAAGTGTGGTCTTCTTTGGGTTTCTCTTACCTGGGATTTGTTAAGTTTCTTGGAACTGTAAATTTGGTATTTTTCAGGGGCACCTGGGTGGCTCAGTCAGTTAAGCTCTGACTCTTGATTTCAGCTCAGGTCATGATTTCAGGGTTGTGAGATCAAGCCCCATATTGGGCTCTGTGCTAGGCACGGGGCCTGCTTAAGATTCTGTCTCTCTCTCTCCCTCTCCCTCTGACCTTCCCCCAGCCACTCTATCCATCACTCCCCAACTCACACACTTTCTCTTTCCAAAAAAAAAAAAAAAAAAAAAAAAGGAATTTTTCACTAAATTTGGTAAATTTTATGGTTTGTTAAATTTTCCTGCCTCACTCTCTTTCTTCTCTTCTTGGGACTGCAATTATACATGTATTGTGTACTGCTGTGTCCCACAAGTTGCTGAGGCTCTGTTAAGCTTCCTTAGTCTTTCCTTTTTTTTCTTGCGTTCTTCAAATGGATTGATAACTACTGGACTGTTTTCAAGTTCACTGACCCTTTCTTCTTCCTTCTTCAATCTATGGTTAAGTCCATAGAGCAAAATTTTCCATTTTAGATATTTTACTTTTTAGTTCTAGAGTTTCCATTTGGTTCTATGTATGCTTGCCATTTCCCTATTGACATTCTCTACTATTCACTCCTTATGACAAAAACTTTCATTCTTTAAACATATTTATAGTAGCGACTTTAAAGCATTTTCCTACTATTCCAACATTTGTGTCTTCTTGGGGTCTATTTTTATTGACTCCTTCTTCCCTTGGCTATATATGACATTTTCCTGCCAGATTTTTTTCTTTTACACTGAACATGTTAGATGACACATTTTAGGACTCTGGATTCTGCTGTCATTCTCTGGTAACAGGAATGTTGATTTTTTGCTTTAAAAAGCTGGTAAGTTACTGAGTAATCACCTTTAACATACGGAGGCGTGGTTTTTATTCTTTGGTAGGATGCGTCTATTTCAGATTTGCCCTCAGTCAAAGGAAACAATTTATTTTACCCAGAAATAAAGCTTACAAAATACTGTTTACTTAGCCACAGAAAATCTGAATTTTTCACAGATAAAACAGAAGGAAAATCATTCTTTACATGAGCACAGGTTTTCAAGATCTCCAGTTCTTCCAGTACAATTCCAAAAGATACTCAAACTATATTTATTCTGAGGAGTTGGTGAGCTTTTAACTAGTACAAAATTCATAGCATGCATAAATCAAGTTTTGTTTTTCTCAGATGAACAGAAAGTTTTAATAACTGGCCCAAATGTCCAAATAAAAACCAAACCACCTTACAATGTATCAGCTGCAGTTAAAATAGAATCTTTTCCTATTTTTTTCAATAATTTTCCTATAAGAGTTATAATTTTTCAAAAATCAAATATAAGAATATGTTTGCATGTAATACAGACCTGATTTGATTCCATCTTTACCACTTTTGGCAAACTCTTAACCTCTATAATCATCTGCTTCCTTGACTCTAAAATATCTGTAACAACAGGTACCTCCTTAGCACAATAGCAGGTACAGAGTTATTGTTCAGTAAATAGTTATTTTTAAGGACAGAGCGCTCTGCCTTTAGATCATGAGGTAGAAAAAAATCTAATCCAACACCTAAAATATAGTTTTCCTATTCTACCTAATTAGAGGCCAGATAAAATCAAAACTCACACAACTTGCTGTGACTCACGTACTCCACATACCAACCAGAATTGCATGCCCACAAGCAAAAATAGCTACAGGTCTGAAAGGACAACTCGTGATTCTGCCCCCACCCTATCCCACTGCCACCTGAAATATGCCCCTTCTATTACAGATCCCAGCAGCCTCCATACATAGCATGATGCTCCACTCAGCTGCCCAGACTATAAACCTCAATATCATGCTTCACGTTCTCTCTCCTCCCTAACCTGCTGTCATTCTGCAGCTAACTGTCACTCACATCTCTGCCACCTCCTCACCCCCAACAGTCACTGTTTTGCATGATAACTTCATCCCCTTTTTTCTGCACCATCTCCAACAACCTTCTCATTTCCCTGCTTTTAATTCGTCTTCTATGTCACTGACAGGATAATATTCCTAAAACCAATACGTCTGTATCTTTCGTCTCCTGTAAGCTGCCAGGGGGGTTCCCAATGCCTAAAAAATGGAGTCCATGCTCAGAAATAGCCTATATGAGACCCTTCCTTTCCAATCAAGCCCCAGCTACATGTTAGCTTCCACATTCCTTCACCCCAGTAACCCACCCCCCCCCCCCCTCCCCCCTCC
>LNAC01000115.1:817403-880334 GCA_002007465.1 Ailurus styani
CTGTCAAATATTTCTTAAAGAGAAAAGCATACCCAATCCCTAAAGAAACACTACCTATTAATTTGACTGTCTAGAAGCATAGAAAACATGTCTGAAGACTATGAGGTTCTTATCACTACTCTGCAAAAAAAGTCCTCATTACCAAGAAGTTTTTAAGAATTGACAAGGCTACTAATCCGGGGGACACATCGACTTGGCTCTTGTTCACTTCTCTCTTTGAACCTCAAAGCAGAATTGTTCTTGGAATTCGAGTCAATTACTTTGATAACATGATTATTTCATCTATCCTAGCATCGTGCCTGCTCTGAGTTATTAACACCTTCTTCCCATTCTATTTCTATGAAAATGAAAGGCAGATGAGGAGTTTGGCATAAAATCAAAACTTCCAGGGATATATGGCTGGGATCGCTAATTGCCTGAAAGGGGTTCAAGTTGCCTGTTCCAGTATAAGAACATAAAATGTCTGCACATTCCACCACATCTGGCTCAGGTAAGGTAGAAGTAACGTACTCCTGCATTTATAACATAAACTTAATTTTCTGTAAATGTCACCTGGTCATCAACTAGTATTGCCTTTTAAGTGTTATTGAAAAATGACATAAAATAGTGTTCCAAAAGTAGTGCATTTTTAGTTTGAAAGTAAAAAGGGTCTATTCTAAGAGTATTCCAATTACAGTATGACTTCATCACACTGCCTGTGAATTCAATCCATTTACCTCCTGAGCTCAAAAAAGTAACTGATGTATGGCTACAATTAATGCCCTCCACTCCAGCCACAAGAACAGCGGCTCAGAAACCCTTAATGGATTTCAGAACTTTGAAGATTTTAAAGTTGTGGAGCCTGTCCCTAGAAAAAGAAACAGAATCCAAATTTAGAAAAAGTTCCAGAGGTTTGTGGTCACTCCTCTATAAAGTCCCATGTACAGAACCCATTCTACCTCAGAATCATTTTGGGAGCTGGTTACAAGACAAGATTCCTGAGTAGCAGAAAGGTATCTCCATCTTTAACAAAAGCCCCCAGGGATTCTAATGAACACCAGGATTTGAAAGTGTCCTGGAGGATGACAGTCCCTGAGGTCAACAGAGCCAGGTGAAAAACTCCTGATACAGAAGGCAGGGCTATAGGGTAATAGGATAGGTTTGTAACTCTCTGCAGAATCAATCTTATCACAATTACATCTATGGAGGGAATGGGGGAAGGAAATCCTAAAGCCAAAATACATGAATATAAGAAAAATAAATACTATAACTATGTAGACATTCTATATCATAGATAGTATGCTACCGTAGTATATAGCATGCATAAAGTATATCACTGTACTTTATATATAGTATACTACTATAATTTAGTGTTTCTAGTGGAGCACTCTTACTTGAAATATGTAGTATGCTAAGGTTCAATGAACACAAATGTGTGCAATAGAATATGAAGGAGCTGTGCAAACAGGTGAATCCTGATCATAATCTATGCATGACTAGACATACCAGCTCCTTGAGCATCCTGCCCAGGCCTCATTCATCTCATCTCCAAGCATGAAGAAGATTGCCTTGTTCACGGTTGATGCTCAACACATATCTTCTAGATTTAATTTTAATCTGTCTCTGCTAACAACTCTACTCCAAATCTAACCTATTCCAAATCTAACTATCTGCTTAATGACAACAGACCTTATTGAGGTCCGCTACAGAATTAAAATGGAAGAGCCAAACTTGCCTGTACTCAGTCCCTTCTAAGATGTTGAAATTTAGAATGGTAAGAAGAAGTCAAGTCTATATATGCTGCTTATTGCCAGAGCTGCCAGTGAAGAGTGGAGTATAAGCTCCATAGGGTATGACTCAAGAGAAATGAGATCACCTTGGAAGTATGTAAGAAGATCAGTTTCCTAACTTCAGAATCATATTTGCTGTACAACATGATGATGATAAAAAAAAGAACACATGTCCATCTACTCCAGAATGATTAGACATGCACTGAGGTAATAACTTGATATATGGACAAANAGAAGATCAGTTTCCTAACTTCAGAATCATATTTGCTGTACAACATGATGATGATAAAAAAAGAACATATGTCCATCTACTCCAGAATGATTAGACATGCACTGAGGTAATAACTTGATATATGGACAAATGACCCTTTAGGAGATCATGAATCTCTTGAAGAATCAGACAAAACCCAAGGAGCAAGAGATCTACACAAGATTTTCACATCATGTCAAGGAGTTTTCTAATCCCTGGTAGGCCAGCTGTGCCCACCTTTTCTTTTTTGTTTTTCAACAGCATGCACCTCCTGGAACAGCATGATGAGAATACAGAAAGGGAAGAGGAATAGGAAGGGTGAGGTCACATGGGCTTTAATCCTGTGATGTTCCACAGTGGAGAGATCACGTGACATGGACACAAAAGTTTCTGATTTGAGGCTTGACGCCATGACTTTATAGACACCAAACAACTAGGACTACTGTAAGGACCAAGTGAATTAATCATCATGGGTCCTTTCTGCCTAGTAAATACAGATGTCACTTTCATTAAGTAACCATTATACACTTTTTTCTGATTATGTTGGAGCCTAGATATTAATATCCTTTCGGTAATATTTGTGGTATGAAACCTCTCAGGTTATAATTAAAACTTTATATAAAGTTACTCTGTTATTTAAGTTATTAAGAGCCTTTGAATGCTAGTCAAGAAAAACTTGACTATACTAATTCTATCCAAAAGCAAAAAGAAAGAAAGAAAGAAAGAAAGAAAGAAAGAAATCTTTTTTATATAAATAGAACATTTAAGTTTAAATTTCTTAAGAGAAAGCCAAAGTCATCATTCATAAAATGGTGAATGTTTAAAAAGTAGCTAGAATACACATCATTAAATTACATCATAAACATTTACATGGCAAGCTACACACACACACACACACTCACACACATCTACACATACCTATTATATATGCAAACATATACATGCACATTTTTTACATCAATCTATATGTATGTATATGAATCATTATATAATCTTGACTTATTTGTCATGCTTGGACTCTACCTAGCAATAAATGACTTTTATCTACCAATTAAAATCTACTATAAATCCCCTATTGTCCATACATTCACATGCGCTTCAAGAAAGTCTGATTACATTTTACCATAATCTGGCGGGAAGAGCAGGGAGAGAGCTAGATTTTGCTCAATGAGAGATTTAATTAATCATTATTTTCTCACACTCTTTTACAAAACCAAATTAGACTCAAACCTAAAAAAATATTTTTCCCCCAAATGACATCAAGAAAATTTAGAGTTACAAGGTCCGTAGTCACAAGCGCAGGATTCGGTGAGGTAAATGCCGCCATTTCGGATTCCAAAGTCAATTCACAGTAGCGATTTAAGAGATGCAAAAGGCCTGGCAGGAGTATTTGTTTCCTCCAAGAATCCTCTGCAGGCAAAGTGTCCATTCAGCAATTCTGCAGGCTCCTGTTTCACCATGCGACAGGCCCACTTATTCATAAACAAATCATTAACATTCTTGACATAAATGCATGGCGGACCATGGATCCCAGCTACGACAACGTTTTAGGACATTTGCTCTGCCCGTCGTCAATGGGACTGTTGTTTGCCAGAGCCCATCCCTGACAAGTAAGAGGCAGATTATGCCCCGTGAGAAGACTTGGAGAATGAACGGCTGACACTCCAATTACTGTCTCATTATCAGGCTGATGCCGAAATAGATCCTGTGTGCTTTGGGTGAGATTTAGAATTTTCTCACTTAGACCAAAAAATGCAAGTATATGTAAAATCATTGGCCAAGGTGGTTTTGTTGCTCAGATTCTTCTGCAAACCGCACTCTGGGGATAGGCCTCGTGGAAGCAAATTAAAAATTATTGCTTAAGGAAATAATTATTGCTAGTAAGTTGTTGCTTGTATAACTATAGAAAATACCAAAATCCGGGCGCCTGGGTGGCTCAGTGGGTTAAAGCCGCTGCCTTCGGCTCAGGTCATGATCCCAGGGTCCTGGGATCGAGGCCCGCATCGGGCTCTCTGCTCAGCGGGGAGCCTGCTTCCTCCTCTCTCCTCTCTCTCTGCGCCTGCCTCTCTGCCTACTTGTGATCTCTCTCTCTGTGTCAAATGAATAAATAAAATCTTTAAATAAATAAATAAATACCAAAATCCTAACGACCGTAATGACTAATGATTATTATGACTTTTTAGCCACACATTTCTGTGTTCATCGTATTCTGCCCAAGAGTTATCTGGAAAGGAATATGAGTATCACAAAAACAATAATCAGGGCAGAAAAAACTTACTTAAGTTTAGTTGACTCTATGACCTGACTCAAATTCAGTTTGTAAATTCTCCCAGCAGAACTTCAACAACACACATCTTCATGCCCAGAAAGCACTGGATACACACTCATACAGAAAAACTGCTCTGTTACATGTTTTTGGTTTTATGATCCAAGGTAAATGGATTCAATTCTAGCTCTTTAACCCTGACATCATAAGTTAAACAAATAACGCTAACTCTACAAAAGTGACTAAATCAAACACTGTATTTTTTATGTACACCTAGTCTTACCTACGAACCATCTGCTGGGCTAAACCCCAAGCTCGTGTTCTGTCAGCCATCACTTCACACATTAGCATTGGCGGGACAAGACCATGAGCCTGTTTATGTCAGAAGGTATCTGGCTTCCAACATCTGTTGGGTAGTGCAGTGCTTCTCAAACTTTGTGTATACAGTTATCACCTGGGGATTTTGTTGAAATGCAGATTTTAGGTCGACAGATGTGCGGTAGCACCAAATAGTATGCATTTCTATCAAGCTCACAAGTGACCTTGATACTCCTTGGCAAATACTTTAAGAAACAAGGTGGGTGAGGACAATGTTTTGATTATGGCTTAGTAGATCAATAGTTGGTTTTCTTCAGGCATGAAATAGAAGCTCTCTTTAATTTTGCTTTCCCTATTACTAACATAATTATTAATTTAAATCAATAGATATAAAATTTCAAGCCATGTTTCACATGACTCTTAACGTAGAGTAGGATTTAAAGTGCAGAAGCCTAGAGACATACTCGCATGCATGTGATTGGCATGGGGTCACCCTACAAATGACTTGGATTTGAATTTTATTCTACTCTTCCATTAAATAAATCCATGGGGTCATACATGTGGTTTGGAACTTCTCTTGGCAGAGCTGTTTCATACAACAGGTCTGAGATAGAACTTTAGAATCTGTATTATTAAATACCTCCCTAGTGGTCCTGATCTACAGTGAGGACTGGAAACCACTGCCTTCATCTTTAGAGGCGCAGATACCTTGAGTATGGCAGTGAGGCCCAACCACCTGTCACCTGGGCTCTTGCAAAAGGGCTTAGGATGCAGAAAACTCTTCCCAGATACAAGACTGTGTGTCCTTGCTGCCGTCATATATAGGCTCAAGGATGAATTCACAGTGACTCCCTTAGCCATGGGCATTACTTCCCTTAATGTGTCAATTTCATAACTCTAGCCACATCTGGATCAATAGCAGTTGGCAAGCTCCAGGCCCTGAGGTATTTCTCTTTTAATCACCACTACAACTGGGTCATGATAGAGGCAGCTCGGTGAGTCCTCCTTCCTGTAAGATCAGTGAGCAAACCCCTGCCCAGTCACCTCCAGACTCTGGCTTCCTCTAACACTTCTCTCCAAAGGAGAAGAATGAGCACCCCATCACTAACCAATCGCTCAGTGCCTCTCCAGGGCAGGTCTCACATATTCCCATGACCAGGCTGGTGGGTCAGAAGGAAAGTACTTTCTCTCAGCTCACACTGTCCGGTCTCTTATTGCCACCCATCTGTATATATAATCGGTCCTCGAAACCACTGTCACAAAAAGAAATAATCTACTCCTAAACTCGTTTTAGAGGATAAAGATCCCATTTCCAATTACAAATCTCAGAACAGAATAGGGCTTATAGAACATGTTTATGCAGAATGCAGCTAGGTGTTCATGCAGAGACCTAGAAGTTTGCTTCAAAAGCCCAGAATGTAGTCCCTTCGCTCTTTCCTTCATTTTCCTCCCTCCTTCCTTCTCCTTCTCTCTCCCTTTGTTTCCTGCCTTCTTTCCTTCCTTCTAATGGCATTTACAATTCTATAAGCTCATGGAAACCTTTCCTAACCAACCAGAATATTATTTCTTAGACCTAAGTTACAGATGAGTGTCTCCTTTGGTACGATGAGAGAGAAAGAAAGAGGGAGAAGGAGGAAGGGATAGAAGGGAGAGCGAAGAGAGGTACCAGAGCTGTGAAATCAGTGTTCTCGTCTCCAGTGCTGGAGTCATGCAGGGGGTAGAGAAGCGAGCCTGGTATAAGGTAGTAAGTGGAAACTGATGCTTGGCCTTCTCAGGGATGACAGGGGGTGGCCAGAACCACGGCAAACAAAAAAGCCCCTGGCCTATGTACAGGTAGAGCTCAACACAACTCTAGGCAAAAGCAGCAAGCAGGAATATGAAATCAACACAGCCAGCAAGTCAAATTTTCCAACAGAAGCCAGAAAGCCAGATATTTATAAGAAATCTCCTGATCTTTTGGTGTTTGCTACCGTTTTAAACTTCTGCAAGCACTGGGCTGCCAAAGGAAATATACCAGCAGGACCATTATGTCTTGCTGGCCAACCACTTGCACACTTTCACCTAGATGTTCTCTGTGGCAGGGAGGCTGGCTGCTCACCAGAATCTGTTCCCCCTCCTTCTTGGGCATTCAGCTGGACCACATTTCCCCACCTTCCCGGAAATGTGGTATAAACCGAAGACTGAGTTCTAGCCAACAGAATGTGAGCAGACAGGACACGTGTCTCTAATGGAGAGAGACTTGAAATAAGCAGCTGTTCTTCCTCATACTATCTCTCCACCTAGACAAACAGCAATGAGCCCACAGCAGGAGTAGAACCACAGCAAGGAAGAGGCCTGGGTCCCCGAATCACCACATGGAAGAGAGCCACCCACTGTCCAGGAACACAGTGTTGGATGGTAACTTGGAAAAACACATGTATAATGTTTCACACTTTTTCTATTTTAGGCCCTATTAGTTATTGCAGCCTTGCCTGACTCATTTAATACAGTCTCCAGGTTCTTTCGCCTTTGGCTTTGAAAAATAGTGACCTTTCACCGTCCTTGAGATGCCCTTACTTCACCTGTGAGTGGAATGCTTTCATTTTTCTCTCCTAGACATGTTTATCTTTAATTCTAATTATACGAGGTCCCCCATGCCTATTCAGACAAGTTTAGTTAATTTATTAATCAACTGCTTAAGGGCAGAAATTGTGATTTCCCAGAGCACTCAGAAAGGTACTTAGGATCAGATTCAGAACCAGGATTATCACATTTCTATTAAGGAAATATCACCACAGAGCGAAATTTACAAACATTTTGAAAAACCTTCTCACATAATCATCAAACAAAACAAAACAAACTACAAACTATCTCCCAAAAATAAGGTGGTTACTTTTTATAGAGACCCCTTCCTTAAATGTTTGCTTACTGCCTTTTCTTTCCACCTATAATGAGCTCCCAGGAAGTTTCATATCAGAAAAGGAAAAAAATGAACTTTAAAAAAAGATGGTTAACATATGGAAAGACATCGAGAAGATCGGCATTCTAGATTGGATTCCTTCCACAAAGAGGAATTTTGCCACAAAATCCGAGAGTGGGAGAAGTCAGAAGATTTCAAGGCACTTTTCCCAACACCTTTTGCTATATAAGTAAAGATAAAAATTCAAAAAGCATAGCTTGTTGTCTTATAATTTTATTTCTTTATGTGCAGATAGTTTGCTAGAAAATTAAGAAAAGGAGCTGAATCCCATATGCCAATATGGCACTAGAAGCCAACAGTGAACCATGGCAGATCAGAAAATAAGATCCGTCCCTCCAGACAGACTCCTTTGCCTGCCAGCAGCAGAGGTCCCCTCCAGGCAGGGCACCTAAAAGCTTGGTGAAAACAATTAAAGAGGGTTAATAACTTTTTCCATTTGCTTTCAGCCAATAGGATTTAATTAAGTATACTTTAATTAAAATTTAATCATGCTTTTTTTGTGGCTACAGACAGCCTCTGCTGAAAATTTCATTAACTAGTATTTTCTAAAACCCCTTCCCAAATAAAGCTGCCTTACAATGAAAAAATATTTATTATGATGATATTGTATTCTTTCCTCAAAAATGGGAAGAGATGGGGGGGTACACGGAGACAATTACATAAAAGACATTATACAACAAAATGTAGGAGGCTGGTTTGGGGGAATAAGTTCTCCATAAATCAGAGACTGGAGCAAAAAAGCATTTGTTAGATTCAAAATTACAGTAACTCTTCATTCAAGCACTGAGAAATGATCATGTTCTGTATAACCTAATGTCTATATTCCCTAGGTCCTTTACTTACTGATTTGATACATTTATAGGCAGGTACTGTTCTGAGGAGAGTGGTCTAAATCTAAGTGCCAAATCTTTCATTGACCAGGATGAATGAAAAATCTTTATTTGCATACTTGGGATTTTCTTAAACAGAGTGTATGAGAAAAATGGAGCTGTTCATTAATCACATTTACTATCGATGTGAACATAAATCATATTACCGGGCTTAAATGGAGAAATGCTCCCATGGGCCATTGAGAAATGTGTGATTCTCTACAGAAGTGTGGATTTCCCTAAGCCAAACAGTACCATGTTTCATCTTCAAAATGTATTTCTGAGCTCTGTCACGACCACAGAACATGATGCTTGGGCATCGTGGTAGCTGTTTGAGGGCCAAGGGTTTTCTTACCTGCTTCTGGACAGACTCAGGTTGTGTTCTGGATGGATGAGGTTGTCCGAAAAGTAACTTTTCAAGAAAGAAAGCACCATAATGCAACATTATCTGTACCATTCAATAGCAACACACAGTAAAATGGTTGGCACCATTAACAAGTTCCCATTAATCAGCATTTCAAGAAAATTCTCAGTCAACTTAAGTTAAATACAGTTCTGAAAATAACTGAAGATTTCTCTAATGAATAAGAAATTTTAAAAAAAAAGAAAGAAAGAAATTTAGTGGGACTCAAAGCCACTCCCAGAAATCAATTTTAATTGTACAGTTTCTCAAATATAAAATGTATCAGACTGCCTTACTGTGTAACAACCCCGAACAACTGCAAATCACACCGTAGGTTTGTGTTTTAAAGTTAGGCCCTTATTCTGGCCTCTTTTTTCTTAGAATTTGCATTTTTTGTGGAAAAAATAAATGGGAAGAAAGAGCTGGCTAAGAGTTTGTGTGCTTGTCCCTCTAACAGTATGCTTCCTCAGCCATGTTTGCAATGGATTTGTCCTCAAAGCCTTTAAATCAGGCATCCAGGGATGCCTGGGTGGCTCAGTCAGTTAAGTGCCTACCTTCTGCTCAGGTCATGATCCTGGGGTCCTGGGATCAAGTCCTGCATCAAGCTCCTTGCTCAGCATGGAGCCAGCTTCTCCTTCTGCCCCTCCCCCCAACTCATGCTCACTCTCTTTCTCTAACAAATAAATAAAATATTTTAAATCAATCAATCAATCAGGTGTCCAAAGTTTCTTCGAGAAAAATTTATAATCCCCTTTCAAAGTATAACTTTTTGAAGTTCACCCAGAGATGAGGCAGTAAGTCATCCCAGAGAGATGCTCTATAGCTGTCATCTGGTGTGTGACTTCTTTATTTTTCCCTCTCTGTCAAAAGAAACACAAGCCCGGGTTTCGTTATGGCAGAGGAAGCTTCTATGAGAAAGTCTCTAAGAACTGAAGACAAGTCCTCAGCAGAGCTCAGCAGCTCTTGATGTTCTACCTAGAGCTGGGAGGGCGCTAATTTTGGAGAATTGTCTTTCTGGTGTGCCATTTTAAATCTATTTCCATACAAAGAAATCCTTGCAGAAGTACTAACAGGAATCGGCCACGAAGATAGACTAGAGGGTTTCTTTGGCAAGGGTTGGACCTCATGGTCATGGCAGCCATGTGAAGGTTTATAAAGCAAAGTTGGGGGCACACAGATTCAGGCACAAACTATAAGAGGCATTTTATACGCTTTTGCCCTTTACTTTTTCACATCAACGCTTCCAGAAAGGTAGAATTATTCCCATTTTACATACAAAACAAACAAACAAACAAATAAGCAAAACCCTGAGGTTAGTTACTTATTCCAAAACACAGCAAGGCAAGTGGGAGAGACAGAATCAGAAGGCAAGATGGTTAAGCCCCAAGTCACAATCATTCCCTTCTCCTCCTGTCAGTGGACTCACCCTTTAGTACACACTCTTGCGTGAGCTCACCCATGACCCTGAGCTCCTTTTACAAACTCACTCTCAAAACTAGTCCTTTGCAACCAACAAGAAAAATTAATGACACCAGGGGAAGAAATTAGCACACACTCTGGTTCATGAAATAAAGTTAACCAGGAGTAGAGGGAGAAAGAAAAAGATACATGGGTTAAGGAGTAGGTCAGACCTGGGCTCTATCCAATCCAGTCTCTGTGAATTACAAATTTTGTAACTTTGGGCAAGTAAATTAACCCCTCTAAGCCTCCACTCTTCACAGGCAAGATGACCAGCTTCCAGGGTGACCATGAAAATAAACTAAGATAAATATGACAAATCCAGGGACCCAGGACCCAGGGCAGCCCTTCTCCCAACACCTGGACCAATCACAGGCCGAGTTCAACTCCTCAGGTTCTCTGGACATTGAGTGTCATTTCTCTCAAGGGATACTCTGTCCACACCATCAGCTGTCTTGAGATCTGGCTTTTTTCAACTAGGAAAATTAAACTCCGAGGATCTGAACCAGACACAAAGGCAAAACTTAGAACCCAGAAAGGAAGAGAAAGTATGAATTTGGGGAAGAACAATTTCTACACCTTAAGCTTTAGGTCCCCCTTTCAAGAATAATGAATTATTCACAATTTTTCTCCAACCACCTTCTCAATCAACAACATGTTGATTGACACAGTCCATTTTATGAGTGGTCCCTCCCTCAAAATTCTAAAGTCATATGTCCCTGTGCATCTCAAGGGTAGATATTATCCCTTCCTTCTATTCTCAAATACTTGACACTACTGAATACAGAATGTGTATAATTTTTGTCAAAGGGAAAAGAAACAAACATGCATCATGTAATATGCTGTCTTCATTAAGGTAGCCAAGGGCCCTTGATCAAAAAACAAGCCAGAATTAAATTCACTATCAAACACTATAAACAACCATACAGAACCTTAGGCCATGTAGGACGTAATAAAGAGTATGCCAGAAATAAAGTAGTAAATCATTAAATTTTGAACCAGAAGAGGCATTCCATTTTATCTTGAATGTCTTAAATTAAAAGTAAGAAAACTGAAACATTGAGGTGAGGTGGGTGTGCCTATTAACATAAAATGAAAGAATGAGTTCTGATGAGATTCAGGTTAAGTTCCAGACTCCCTTCTAAGTGTTTTATAAGTAACTGACTTTTCATTCCTACAACCCATTGCAGTTGGTATTAAAACTAGCCCCACTTTATGATGCAAACAAAAGTTGAAAGAGGCTAAAAAATCTGCCTAAAGGCATATCTAGCAAGTGATAGAACCAAGACAAAAACCCACACATGTGACCTAGGAGTCCACTTTCTTGATCATTTCTCTTAACTGAAAACCTGCAGCGTGGACTTCCCCACCAGGGAAAACCCTTGCTGTTCTTAAATCCTGGCCAATCCTGCTGTCAAGAGTCTAGGGAGCTATCTGGGCAAGTCAATCAAAAGGTAATTACTTCTTAAGAAGTATATCTGAAGGCAACTGAAGCTGTGTTCAATTAAAAACAAATCTACAAGTATTGAGGATTCAAATAAATAGAATTCTAGAATCAGATATGGGGAGTATGAAGGCATTATTAGAGAATGGGAAAAAATGGAGGGCTTTTTCATTAAGGAGTTTTCCTATCACTAAAGATCCACATGCTTGGCATAAAAAAAGAAATTGAATTGACACAGAAGGGCATATAGTGAAATACAGAAGGCTACTCATCATTCTCTGAATTTCAATGTCAAATCCCAGAGTCAATCACCATCAGCAGGTTTTTGTTGTTGTTTGGTTTGCTTTTTTTTCTTTTTCTTTTGCATCTCTTTCCAGAAATTTTCAATGCAGTTATGAGCATAAAGAGATCTTCTATTTCCTTTTTTTATACAAATGTGATCATACTAAATTACTATATTATAGCTTCCTTTTTTTCTTACAATATATTGAACATTTTCCCCTAACACAGCACCCAGTACATCTTATCTCCCCCTCCCTCCTCCTCTCTCTCTCCCTCCTCCTCCCCTTCTCCCTCTCTCCTCTGTCCCTCTCTCTTTTAAGGTCTGTAGTATTGCCTTAAATCCTGGCACCATAATTTCACTAATCATATACGGATATTTAGGTTGTTTCTAGCAGCTTGGGTATATTGTTGTTATTAATACAAACAATATAGAAAAGTAAAAGTATTGGGACAACTGTGAAATAAATTTACATAAGGGAAACTGCCTTGTCAAAAGAGTGTGCCAAACCCTCCAAAACGGGATCATAGCAATTTAAATTCTCACAAAAATAATGAAAGTATCTATGATGCCTGGCTCACAGCACAGGGCTTCATTTCACTTTGTAAGCACTACCTACTTGACAGATGGGGGTAAAAGATGCCTACAGCTGCTACATCTTCCAGCTTTTTCGCTGAATAAGGTTGACCATCTTTCTGTTTGCTTATTGGAAATGTATACTTTCTTTCTGTTACCCTATGTATGAAGTTTTTGCCCATTTTTCTACTGGATTGTTTGTTGTTTTCCCGTTGACTGTGAAAGTGCTTTAAATATCCACAAAATAGACCCTTTGTTGGTCAAATGTTTGCTCTACATCTTCCCCCAAAATGAACTATGTAGAGCTAACTTCAAATCAGGGATATGGTTTACCCTAAGTCCAAATATGTGCATAGACATGACAGGAGAAATTTTACTGTAAAATTAGAAAAAAATTAAATTAAAAAGTTGAATTTATATTCACAGTTTCCAAATAACGTGCCAGTGGTCTCCAACCTGTTGGAACAGAATCAATCGCATAGTCGACCACCTGTGAAGCCTTGTTAATACAGTCTCTAAGTAATGAAAATATATTTTAAAATATAATTCAAATCAAAATAATTTGTCGACACCTGCATCACCTCTGCCAAACATGGCTTGGAAATCAATGAACACCAGGATGAAGCCAACAGGACATAACTTTTCCTATGGGAGAGAATGTACCCATCTTTTTTCAGTTTTGACATGTGGCTTTAAGAAGAGCTATTCTCAAAAGATGAAGTCTTTAAAACTTGGGATCTTGAACAAAAAATACTAGGCAGCAGCAGAACAAAATCTAAACATTGTTCTTAAAAATGGCAAACAGCAAATATGCTGCCTGTCATATGGTTCCCCTCAGTTTTCCCAGGGGCCATACTCATACTGGGTGGAGTAGAAGAAGACACATATGTTCATCTGAAAGTTTCTCCTCCAAGTTCAGAACGTGATACTGCCAAGTCTGCTTCTCAGTCCTAGCGCCTATCATCCTATCATCTTTGTGCTTCATGGGTTCTTGTGGCTTTAACTCCCAAAATGATGGGGTCAGAAAGAAACACAGGGACTCAAGAAAGAAGAATATCCCATCACCAGGATGGCCAGCATATAAATAATCACATGACCCAAGGAAAAGTTCAGTAAACTGATGAAGATGCTAAGAACTGAATAATCAGTAGATTCAGGCCTTAGATTTTGATCTTTCAAAAAATATGCGGGCAATCCTCAAGCTGTCAAACCCTTAAAAAGTAAATAACTGTAACGCTTGCTGCTGTTGACACCTTAAAATAGTTCTTACAAAGTATTTATGAAATATTATTCCACTATGGAGGGAAGATAAACCAGAAATAAGACCCAGAAATAAAATCAAAACCATAGTATGTGACTTTGCAGAAGGAGGAAACCTACACAAGGAAAGAAGTAACTGACCCAAAGTCACAAATGACATTATTATTGTTGTTGTCATTGTCCCTCTGGTTTGCAAAGTCCTTTCCTAAAAAGGCACCTATAAGTTGTCATACTTTTTAAGAATTTTTTAAATAAACAACTTTTTTTCCCTTAGAATTTTTACTGAGTTGTAACTTATGTAGTGTGATATATACAGATCCAACCTTTGTTGTATAAATCCACCTATTAAATAGATCAAAGCACTACACAACCACAGCTCAGAGGTACATATTCCAGTCTCCTGGGGCAGGCTGGCCACAAGTGTCCTCGACTTTCTATTAGCCTCTCTGCTGGAGTAGCCTCCTGGGGACAGACCCCATTTCTATCCAGGATATACAAAGGGAAAACCCATCAGAGCTCTGGGATAACTCCAGAAAACTCCATCCCAGATCATAGAGCAAAGCATGGAACTCTCCATCAAAATGAATGTCTGCACTAGGTAAGCTCCATAGTTAATAATATCTTTTATGCTGATGAGGTTTATGGGTCTTTGAAAATATGAAGCTCAGCTGTTTAGGATTTGCTTTGTTTGTTTTGTTTTAATTAATGATAGTGGCTTTCTGGAAAGAAAACAGCACCGAGAAGAAGTATAGTCAGAAGTGATCTATTCAAAGCCTCTCATTTGGCCCTGGCTCTGAAGTAAACAAGATTCCTTAATCTCACTCCAAGTCAGAGAATGGGGAGGAGGAGGCAACAAGTGGCTCCACCTGAAAACAGAGAGACTTCAAAGAAAAGGTGAGACTCTGCCCAAGTGCCAGGATAGGGGAAGAAGGGCAACATATGGTTGGCAACTGTGGAGAGGAGCCAGGATTGCTGGCCTCAAATAATACTACAATACCCAGCATGCAACTACCAAAAGTTGTTTCCCAAGCTCCTCAGTTACAGCACATTAATTTAGACCTAACTCATTCAGATTTTGCAATAATTCCCTGTCACCACCCATCTCCTTACCCTAGCATTCCCAGCTACTTCAAACACAGTCCTGGCTCTGTCTTTACAGCTTTGTTTTCCAATTCCACTCATGGACCCTCCAGTCACCCCCAAAGTTCTTCCCTCTTCCAAGCCTTTGTGTTGCTTCCTCTACCTAGCATGTCCTCAAGATTGAGCCCAAATGTCACTAACTCTGGGAATACTCCCCAATTTCCACTGCAGACTACTGGTTGTCTCCTCCACTGCACACCCCAAAATCTTTGTATGTACCCTCTATGATAGCCCTTCATTTTCAGTACCTGATTATTATTCTCCACTAAAGCACTTCATTCCTTCTCAGTGGCCAAAAGTGGACCAGAGACAGTGCCCGAGATACAGGAGGTACTCGAAATACAAATACTAATACAAACGTCATGACACAGACTGGCATGGATTATCTCATGAAATGATTATACTTGAAATGAACTTGCCCACAATTTTGCTATGTGAGCAAAAAAGGTGTAAAAAAAAGTCATGACAACAAAAGAAATATAAAAAAGAAAAATCAGTGACCATCTTCTCATATTTCATTTTCTCTTATTCCCATTCATCCCATGTCCACACACTGTCAAGTTATACAAGCTGCAATCACAGGGTAACTCTTGCTGCGCATGCCTTGGTAATCAGTTGTGGAGCCAAGAGAAATCTAAGGCAGTGAGAGAACAAGGCAGAGAAGAGGCCAGATCAGGGTCAGCAACAAGGTGGAGGGCCAAAACATTGACCAAAGCCAGGATGGGGCAGAGAGTTGTCAGAGGATGGGGGAGCAGACAGACTGGACATCCAGGATCTGAAACAAGGTAGATGAGTCCAGTGGGGAGGTGGGTGCCATGTACAGAAGCCAGGTTTAGAGTCCTGGGATTCAGGGGAAAAGACAGCTAAAGTCCGAAGGCACAGGCCGGATTCAGAAGTGGAGGAGAAGGAGCTATAGTAACAAATGGAAAGATGAGTAGCAGGGATGAAGACCAACAAGCCCAAATTTTCTCCAATATATTGACTTGTTCAACAGAACCCCTCTATGGATCTTCATAGAGTCAGATTAACGTATCTTGGTCCACTCTCCTTTTTTTGTAGTCTAGGTTCCTAAAGTCTTCCTCAACTGAATTCTCATTTTCAAAAATCAGGATGTGTTAAACTGAAACCTCTTAAAGTCGGTCTCTCCTATCACCACACAAATACACAATTATTAATCTCAGTCCAAACTTTAAACAGCATTAGAGAAAATCCTTTATTCGAGAATCAGATGGGACCACAGAGATCATCTAGGTCAGGGCTTTTTTTTTTTGTAGATAAAATGGAGGTGAGAGACTTGCCTAGGGTCATGTGGCTCATAAGCATTGGGCCACAACTAATAATACCTCACAAAAATGTGGGTCAGACACTGCACAGATCACTCCATACATGTGATCAACTTTAAACCTCACAACATCTTGACACCTCTTTAACAGAAAAAATGAGGCCTCAAAACATCGGGTGACCCGTACTGAACTTGCACATGATAAGTAGCCAAGTGAAAGAGCCCCAGACAGAGAGGCATCTTTGCTCCACAAACATTGTATTTAATTCTAACAAAAGGATTGTACAACCAGTGAGGAAAATGAGTCACAGAAAGCCAGAAGTTGGCCCCAAACCCACAGGACTTGGACACCAGGACCCCAATGGCCCACACTCTCCAGTGAACCTACAGACAGTGAGGCTGGGAAACCCAATGGGGTGGAGGAGGGATCTGGAACTCCAACCCCCAGCAGGCAGCAACGGTCAGGCGCAGCCTGGCAAACGAGGATTCTATAAGTCTAGTTGGCTCCCCTAGATGAACTGAGTCTTTTCTAGGACCAACGGTCTATTAGCACTTTGTGTCTTTAAACTCAGTGCTTGCATGTATCAAACAACACACCACTTCCCCATTAATGCAAATTAATGAGGTGTTGTTATAGGTTTTTTTAGTTGCCTTGGTGTAAAATTAAAACTAAATAAATAAAACAGTAATTGGAAAACTCAAATAAGGAAGCCATTTAGTTTAAAACTGTCAATGTTTACACCAGTGCTTTACTTCCTACGGTTTTACTGTGCCACTCTGACTTGGATTTTTTAACTAAAAATTAAAAAGAAAAACAACTTATTTTTTCCCAAAATTTCACCAGATTGCTTCAACCCAAAAATATTTTCAAAAATATTCCCAAACCCTCCATCCCACTAAATTGGCAGCTGGGCATAGGCTTGTTTCTTTGTGTTGCTACTTAACAGCATTATGTACATACATCTGGTATCCTCACACAGATTTAATCTCACTTAAAGAGCAGATATTTTAGCTTACATATTTTTGAAAAGAGCGACCAACTCATCCTGGTTGGCCCAGGACTTTCCTGACTGGGGCATTGAGCAATCTATATCCTGAGAATGCCTCAAGTTCCAGGCAAACTAGGAGAGTTGGATGCTCTATCTTTGAGCTTCTTAAAGTCTTGAGCAATGTAGCATCATCCTCTCCCTTGAGTTTCTCACCCCATAGTCATGTGGGTTCTGTCCCCCCTCCTCACTCCATGCTCCACCGGAACTGTATCATCCACGATCCAATGACCCAACCAAAGGCCTTCTATGGGGCTCCTACCTTCTGGACCTGCAGCCCTGGTCAGCTCTCCTGACCACTCCTTCCTTCTTAAGACTCTTTCTTCATTCCTTTTCCACATTTGCCTCCAACTTCTTTATCCATTCCTCTTCACGACCATCTCTAACCTTGGACTTTCCCAGGGTTCTGGCTTCTGCTGACCATTTTTCTCCTAAGACAAATGTTCCCTGGGCATCCTCCAATCTTTCAACTTCAGCTACACATATATGCCGACACACCCAACTTCCCCATCCACCATTCCCTCCCTCCCAAGGACAAGACCGTATTCCAGCTCTCTGTGGAAGGCCCTACGGGATGCTTCAAAACAACCGTACTCCCAACGCATTCGGAATGGAGCCCTCTCTGCCAATCCCTCCAATGGCGCCCTGTCCAGGCTCAGAAAGCAGCACTTCTTCCTCTCCTCTTACTTCCACACTCCTACACCCAAACACTTGGCAAGTGCTGGTGATTCTGCCTCCCATATTTCTCTGGGGTTGCTCCTTCCACCACTCCCATCCCTGCCCTGCCAAGAGCCACAGTAACTTTCACTACCCCAGGGCCGGTACTGCCCTCAGTGCCCCCTCCTGTTCTGAAGCCCTCGGTGGTGTCAGAGGCCCCCAAATATAAATTTGGTTATGACAACTGCAGTGGCTTTCCAATGCCTCTAAGGACAGAGTTCAAACTCTTTAAGGCGGTATCTAAAACTTTTCCTGACTTGGCTTCAATGTACCTATTCAACCTGATCTTGGGATGCTTCTCTCCACACACCCAGAACTCCACGACCCAGAGCCACAAACACCCACAGATGCACAGTCTGAGATGAGCCACTGGCCCCCCTATCATGTCACATCCATTATTTTTATTTTTCTGTATTTACTTTCAGTGCAAATCCATATGTGGACTTTTCAGCAGTTAAAGCCACAGCATAAATATAATTTTCACTCCTTTTTCGACTGATATCATTAGTATCCTTATATTACCATACAGCTTCCTTAATTAATCTGATGGTTATACAAACACATAATTTACTGAATCATTTCCCTGTGGTGGGACCTTTAGGTGGCTTCCAATTTTTTACTATGATAAACATTACTGCAATGAATATTTTCTTACACATAGCTTTCATTGTCTTTTTAATAATTGCCTCAGGATAAAGTCCCAGGAGTGGGATTGCTGGGTCAAAGGGTGTGGAAATTTTATGATTCATTGTAATTGTTGCCAAATTGCTTTTCCAAAGAGGCTCTAGAAATTCCACGGCCACCACAACAACCACCTCACAATTTTCCTTGCTTCAGTCTTAAAAAACAAACAAGAAAATGATTATTCATTGGAAACATGTAAAATACCATCTCATTATTATTTTAATTTGCATTTCATTTATTATTAATAAGCTTAACTTTTCAAATTTGTTTACGAAGCACAGTCTAATGTTTATGCATACTCCTTGTCCGTTTATCTGCATGGTGTTTCTTATGCATCAGTTAAAATACTTGCTATAAAATTTAACTCTTTGACTGTCCTATTTCATGCAAATATGGTCCTGGTTTGTTTTCCTGTTTGCTTTTAGCCACATGACTGTTCATTTTAGAGAACTCTAACAGGTTTTCCAGAAAAGAAATTGCTAATCTCTTACACTGTGGTGTCCTAACGGTCAGGATGAAGATGATCTTAAGAACTTTGATGGTTAACTGCACTGAATTTGGAGTCAGAACAATGAGGTCCCCCCACTAAGCTGCACCATCATTTGCCACGGGCTGGGCCACAACGCGTTTCCGGGCCTCCGTTTTCTCATCTGTGAAATAGGGAGTAACATTTTTACAGACCCGACATTGGATCTGCCATCCAGGAAGCATAACAGCCAGCAAGACCAGCCCCACAGATCACACTATCTCCTGCTCATCTCTCCATAAGTTATGCCTTCATATCAAACTGGAGCCTAGTCGGAATTAATTTTGGTATTTGGTGTACCATATGAATTTTAAACTAACTTTTTTTTTTTAGAAATTGATAGACATTTATTTAAATATCATTTTCCTTTCTCTTGTTTTAGATTCACATGTTGTTCATCCATTTATTTTATGATGCACCACCACTCTGGGCTTTTCAATATGGACAAAATAAAATAGTGACGCATAATATGTAAGCAGAATATGTACATAAGATGCTTGTTTTATTGTTTTCTGACTTAATTTAATTAAACTGTCCTGTTGCCAGCATTTCTAATTAACAACATAGTATATTTGCCTCACTAACAGATTCCGAAAATTTTTAAAAAGCCTATATTCAAATGCCACCTCTGAGATACTATTTTATGACATGTAATTTGGCCTAAACCTTTGCTATTTTTCGTTAGTAAAATGAGAATAATAATACCTAACCTTTTTAACTCCCAAAAATATTACAAGGGTCAAGTGTAATGATGTCTGGAAATGTAAGGCAGGGACATTCTTCCCATTTTTATGATTATGATGGTTACCATTACACTTGGTTTCCATATTTTTTAAGCTTCTGTTCTATCTCCATAACCCCTTTCATAGCATAGAAGTCAAGAGCCAGGAGGTCAGCGTCTGACAACAGCTCATGCTCATGACTTGCTCACTGACCAAGTGTTAGATTCAGGGATATCTGCATAAGCTCCCTAAGCTCAGTCTTCTTCTGGGTGAAATGGAGACCATGATAAGGACAGAGTTAACAAATGTGTGTGCAAGTGCTTGGAAGCTGGTACGCACGTGGAAGCATGGGACAAATTACATAACGTGTTGGTTATTCTCGTTGACCCTCAAGAGCTATTCTCTACCCTCTGAGGATTGTATTCTTCACTTCCTCAGGAGTTTCACAGTGGATCCTCTCCTCCACCTATGGACATAGTTCACCTGGCAACCTCTCTTCTGAGGCAGGGGTTCCACGGGGCCCTTTTCAGGACTAAAGGCATCCCACTGATGCTGGCGTCTGGTATCCTTATCTCCTGTGTAGCCCCCCAACTGTGACCTATTCCCACTTTAATAGACGGTTTGTTCTTCAAGTGACCTCAGTTACTCCTGTGAATGTGCCATCTTTCTTCAGCCAGGATGCAAACTCTTCACAGCACTTCAAGGACTTACAGCTCTGACGTGTGGTTGGCAGTGTCCACATCCCACCTGGGTCTGTGGCCCAGTCAAAAGATAATCACTTCTCATACTTCCTGACTTTCTGGAATTAGTTTAACAGTTGCTTTTAAGAATTTCACATCCTAGAATTTCATTACTTGTGTCCTCAAAATCACAGAAAGCAAAGGACGCATTGTTCTTGAGCTTCAAAGTGACAAGAACCTGCTAATTTGGAGGATAAACAGGCTTGCTGCTGTCACAACTGCCGACAAAACTGAGCACTGCTGACACTTCCCCAATCCAAGTGACCCCACCCAAGATTCTAGCCCCAAGAGCCAGTGATGGTTCCTATTAGCACATGTGAGGTCTGCACTCTTCCAGCTTGGACAAGTTCATCCCATCAGAGCTTTGGCCAAAGAGTACTGCCAGAATGTTCACCAACACCCACATGCACAAGGAAATCAGAAAAGGGAGGACTCCTAATACTGAAAATTCCCAGTCTTCTCTGATAGTTCTTTCTCATGAAACTTGCCAGTTAATTAAATCCAAAATAAACTCACACATTTCAAAATTTGGGGCGATTTCAGGCTGGGAGGAGACACATTTTCAGTTCATACGATAGCAGACAACAGGAGCTAAACTGTTAGAATGACCCTCTTTAAGGATCATTTTTTTCCACAGTTACTGCAATAGTGCTGATGTAGACAAAAACAGGGTGTTTTGAATTTTATTTTTTTTTAATTTGCAGTGGTGTCATATTTTCTTAATGATAAAAGAGCAATCTCCAGAACAAAAATTTTCCTACAAAGAAATCCATGCTTGGACAGAGAAACTGATCTTTGGGCTGACTTTATAAAGCCAAAACAAACATATAAACACAAAACAAAGACCTACACATGAGGAAATAACCATTTTTATAAAATCACTCTTACCACAAAAGGACTTGATCTTTCAAATATCAACACTGCTCCTCAAAAATCACTTAAATAGGTTTAATATTCAAATTTGTGTTGCGCGGCATGGTAGGCACTAGCCTAGTCACATATGACTATTTACATTTAAATTCATCAAAATTAGGGCGCCTGGGTGGCTCAGTGGGTTAAAGCCTCTGCTTTCGGCTCAGGTCATGATCTCAGGGTCCTGGGATCGAGGCCCGCATCGGGCTCTCTGCTCAGCGGGGAGCCTGCTTCCTCCTCTCTGCCTGCCTCTCTCCCTACTTGTAATCTCTCTCTGTCAAATAAATAAATAAAATGTTAAAAAAAATAAATAAATAAATTCATCAAAATTAAACATACCTGGGGCACCTGGGTGCCTCAGTTGGTTAAGTGTCTGACTCTTGGTTTCAGCTCAGGTCATGAGCTCAGGGTTGTGGGACTAAGCCCCACATCGGGCTCCAGACATCCCACACTCCAGTGGGAAGTCTGCTTGAGATTCTTTCTCTCCCTCTCCCTCTGCCTCCCCCCCTCCCCGGCTTGCTCATGCACATGTGCATGTGAACGTGCTCTCTCTAAAATAAATAAATAAATACTTTTTAAAAAAATTTTAAAACTTAAAAATAAAAAATAAAAGTAAACACATTTGAGAAAATCAGTTCTTCAGTCACAATAGCTACATTTCAAGGGCTCAACAGTCATGTGTGACCAGTAACTATAGCACTGGACAACACACATGACTGAACATTTTCATCATCAAAGAAAGTCCTATAGGACAACATTGGGTCAAACTACTTCATTCAATGCACTACACACGTGTACATTTTCACTGATGGCAGCTCAGTCGCAGCAATTACAAGTTAGTGATGTTGCAGACTCTGTTGGTGGCAGGGATTATGCATTTTCCTTCACCGTGGCTCTCCTCTTCAGAGGACAAAAATGATGGATGGCCTTGGTAGGCTTGTGACACAGTGCCAGGCCATGAGATATAAGCAGAACTCTGCTTGGGAATCCTGGGGAAACCTTTTATGTCCCTCATAAAGGTAGTGCACCTTTTGCCTTCTTCATCTTTGACCACAAATATGATGACTTGGGGTTGTAGCACCCCTCTTTCAACCAAAAGGCAAACACATGAGGATGAAAGTCAACACACCAAGTTCAATAAGACTAGAAAGACAGAAAGAACCTGCATTTTTGATGGCATCTTTGAGGAGCTAATCAAACCAATACCGGCAATCACTCATGCTTACACTTGTCACACAAGCAGCTGTTCCTCCTGTTGAAGCCACTATTCAAAGCATTTCCATTAGAAGCAGTCATATTCCTGTCACCAACCTTATCTATAATGATGAGGGTCTGTGAGTCAAGTATTCCAATGTCTAAGATGCTCCAAATCATTGGAATCATTAAGTCAAGAACAATCCAACTGTTAATAGCAATTTATGTCTGTTTACTTACCTTCCACAGTTCATATATTTAAACAGATAACATAATCACAAAAATATTTGATTAAATTTTATAGTTACTATTTAATATGTGCATATATATAGCAAATATAAAAATATTTTTTTAAAAGTATGACGGTAGGGGCGACTGGGTGGCTCAGTCAGTTAAGTGTCTGACTCTTGATTTCGGCTCTAGTCATGATTCCAGGGTCCTGAGATGGATCCCTGCCTCAGGCTCCACACTCAGTGGGGAGTCTGCTTGAGATTCTTTCTCCCTCTACCCTTCCCCCAGCTCACAGGTGTGCTACCATACGGTCTCTCTAAATAAGTAAAACCTTTTTTAAAACAAGTATGATGGTACATTATAGATCTAATGGCAACACACTGAGGAGTTTTAACAAATGTCTTTGAGTATGACTATATGGAAAAGTTTTCCGCTTTAAAAATGTCCTTTAATGAGAACAAACTTCTTTTGTGTGTCTATATATGGAATTTATAAACATCCATGAAACATATGTGGATAGAGATTTTCACTCTTTCATATTTAAACAAAAAGGTATCTGTTAACAGCATGTTGGTAGTCATTTTCCTAAAATGATCTTAGAGATTAATGGTTAAGATCCCTTTATACACAGGAATACAATTTGTTAGTGCCTGAAATTTTACCATGAGAAATATCTTAGGCTTATGCAAAACAGGAATTTTGAAGTCTGCTGAAAATATAATTCTGGAGGAGAGAATTTATCCCTTGTTGGTCCTTTATATTAGAAGTTACATAAGAGGGCGCCTGGGTGGCTCAGTGGGTTAAAGCCTCTGCTTTCGGCCCAGGTCATGATCTCAGGGTCCTGGGATCGAGGCCCGCATCGGGCTCTCTGCTCAGCAGGGAGCCTGCTTCCCCCTCTCTCTCTGCCTGCCTCTCTGCCTCCTTGTGATCTCTCTCCCTCTGTGAAATAAATAAATAAGTAATCTTTAAAAAATAATAATAATAAAAAAAAATAAAAAAAAAAAGAAGTTACATAAGAAATACACCTTATCTCAGAGAAACACCAGCACTCTGGAGGCTAATAGCTTGGAATCTCATCAAAGTGGAAAGCAGGGAAATGGTCTGTTGACTTCCCTTTTCAACCTAGTCTCAAGGTCATCCAGGATAGCCTAAGGCCATCACTAATTTTCTGTGTTCAGTAAAGTCTGTGACTCACAGTGGAAGCTGAAGAATGATTTCTGAATAAATGAATGAATGAATGATCGATCAGCAATAAAACCCACCTTTGCTCTGGAACACATCCTTTCTCCAACAGTACCCCCTCACCTTGGAATGCTGCCAACAAGCCAACCCTAAGGCCACTAGAGCCTCCTAGACCTCACGCTACATGGCGTTTTTTGTAGCCATGCATCACATTTATTTTTACCCCAGCTTGCAAGATCATTGGATGTCCCTGCATTGTCCCATTCAAAGGGAATGTTTAAAAGCAATGTTATGGTCAATGTGCAGTAACAAATAAATTGTTATGTATTTTTCTTCATATCAAAATGTTTTACCAGACAGTCAGTTCAAATGTAGGAAATCCACAGATTTTCAGGTGGGCATCTCTTATTTACTACCTGACTTCTTCCATATGTTCCTCTTTTTTGGGGAGAGCTTTAGTTCACCTTCAAAATTTCAAAAAATAAACCCTCATTATTTCATGTAGTCTATATCATGACATGCTGAACCTACAAAAAGCGCCTCTGAACGTGGCTTAAAGCAGACGTTTTATCCAATAATCTCACCCAGGTGATCTATAAAGTTTTATTTAGCTCTTCTATTTACACATATGGTATATATTAAGACTTTTATAAAAGACACAAGGCATGCTGGGAGAAGGACCTACAAAGAATTTATGAAGTGAAACCACTATCTCAGTGCACCAAATTATTTGCTATGTTTTTAACATTTTAATTCATTGCGTATACACTTCTCTGAGTAACTGCAATGTTTAATCTTGGTCGGAAAGGGGTACCAGTCTAAAAGAGAATAGTTATATCTAATACAGGTCAAAGAGTTTTACATCTGTCTGCAGGAAAGAAAGGTGCTTGGAACTATAATTTGATACCAAAAGCAGATACCGTATTTCACTTCATTATTAAAAAGAAAAAAGGAGATAGGTGGGAGGGAGGGAGGAGGAGGGAAGGAAGGAAGGAAGGAAGGAAAGAAGGAAAGAAAGAAGGAAGAAAGGAAGAAGGAAGGAAGGAAAGAAAGAAAGAAGGAAGAAAGGAGGAAGGAAGGAGGAAGGAAGGAAGGAAGGACTGACGAGGGGAAGGAAGGAGGGAGGGAGGGGGGAAGGAAGGTAGACTAAAATAATAAACCTTGATCAGTGAAGCAGAGACCTCTAGGATTTTAAAGTACTGAAATTCTTTAGTAACCCCTGCATTTTCCAATATGAACCTTTCTTGGCTCTCACTGCATACTCAGATTAACCACCACTCAAATCCAAAGCTTGTTTATCTCTTTTACAATTGGAAGTTTCTCTGTGAATAACTTCTATAAGCCCCTTTGGTATAAAGTCCCCCTTAAGTTATCTGGTTTGTCAGCCATACGATTTCAACATTTGTTTCACAAGCTTGGACCCTAATTGGATTTAAATCAATAAGAGGAATTTATTGCTGCCCTTGGGGCTTTGTAATATCTTCTTGTGAAGCTTTGTGTGAGTTACTGGGGTTCATTTCTTCACTTTTTATATCAAATTGCAGTCTACTTTTCAAAAATATAGCACACTATAATTTCCAAAGGGATACATTTTATACACACAAACATATACTCTCTAGAAACATAATATATATGTATACCTTCCTATGCATATATACATATGCATTAAATATACTATCATTTCTCTTGATTTCTCTGTGTTTTAATTAACCGTTAGCAGGGTTTATAAACTAAAAAGTCTCATCAGTACCTCCTCATAAGACAATCATGGAAATCACTAAATTCCTCTTCTCTTGTTGACAAGGGCTACCCAGCAATGGGCACTGAGTTTTTGCCTCACACCGTGTGCCAGCAGAAACCCAATGACCAAGGGTCACGAACAATGTACAACATCCATACCTTGGCCCACCTGTCTGGCTAGACAGTGGGTTAGAGGACCAGGGAAGTTTCTGTGGACTCTCAGCTTACTGGCAATCAGTAAGGTCAAACCAGAGTGCTCAGCTCAAGTAAAGCACACAGCCCCTAACCCAAAGAACTCATACTGATCCTTTTGGTCTATGGAAAATTTTCCTCCAAGCCCCAAATTTGGTCTTCTATTAAACTCACCCGTTTGGATGTCCCCCCCCTCCTCTTGGGGATATAACATCACATGAATATGTCACCTCAGCCTTTGATACAAAACCGTGGTCTACCAATTACTTAATACCTACCTTATCCCAGGTATTTAACATGTACGCTCTTTAACCCCACCAGGCAAGTATTACCAGCCCCATTTCATGGATGAAGACAGTGGTGCCAACGCAGTCTGAGAAATTCGCCCAAGGTTAATCAAGAAACAAACCCAAATGTGTGTGGCTCCAAAGCAGCATGCCTGCAGCTGTACCAGAGCATCCAAACCTGGGTCAGTTCTCCCCCATATGCGTGGTTTTATAATGCATGTTGTCACCAGTGCATCTCAACATTCCAGATGTGGGACGCCATCTTATATGACCTACTTCCCACGACTCCTCTTCAGCCTCCTCATCTATGGACACAGAGATGGAAGCCAGAGGTTGTGTCTCCTAATCTCTCCCACCCATTCAAACCTCACCCATCTACATTCCACCAAAATATATAAGTATGCAGATATATAGTTTACATGTATATCTGTAGATCTATTCACACTTACAAGTAAGAAGCTGCAGAAAAAGTACATGAAGTATGAAATGCAGACTAAAGTGGCAAAAAAGCACTCTGAATTGAGACTGGGGATATGTTTATTAAATCTTCTTTTTGATATCATAATATGCTCCCTGACACAAACGTGCATTCCGTTTACCAACACAGTTATAAGTGTTCAGATGGGAAAAGCCAAGAATCTCGTATGAACAGGAAGGGCAAAGAGAGAAGACAGCAGATTTCTTCACAAACCACAATCCCTTAGTTAAATCTTTAAAATAAGATCTTTGTTATGAAACAAAAAACCAAAGTGGTCAAAACTGTCTATCAGTTTTTCATTATATAATGTAAATTATTCTAATCAGATTACTTGCTCAAAACTGGAATGAGAGATTTTAGATGTGCAAGGAGAGCAAGAGGGTGAGAATCATAGCTTTTGTAATATGGGAATGTTCAGAGGGTGGCAAGCCAGCTGGCAGGCTATCACAGGGCGTTTTGAACCACTTACTAATTCTAGATGCACATGAGCAGGGTGGGTGTGGGGGTGACAGTGTTGGGAACCAAGATGAGAAAAAGATTATAGATATGGAAGATCTGGGGTGTCTGGGTGGCTCTGTCAGTCAAGCAACTGACTCTTGGTTTCAGCTCAGGTCACAATCTCAGGGTCGTGAGATCCAACCCTGCGTTGGGCTCCATGCTCAGCCAGGAGTTTGCTTGTCCCTCTCTCTCTTCCTCTGCCCCTCCCCAGCTCCCACACACACAGTCTCTGTCTCGCTCTCTCTCTCTCTCTCCCCCCCTCAAATAAAATTAAAAAAGAAAGAAAAAGAAAGAAAGAAATGGGAGGTCTGAAAATCCTGGTGACCAGAAGTACCCAGTATGCTAGCTTTTTGATGATTACTGTGCAATGAGGAAACCTCTCCCACCAAGCATATGCCTCATTTATTTCTATAGAATCACTTTTAGTTAGTCATTCAGCAAACATTCATTGAGTATTAACTATGACACATTGTGTTGGGAGATCCAGAAAAACATCTTTACTCTCAAGAAGCATGTACCTTGGAGGGCTAAGTCTTATGTGAGAAACATCCAGAAAATAATGCATGATGCCTAATAAATAAGTTGAATGCTATGTGTCAAAGATGCTATGGGGAGAAACAGGTACATTGGCCAGAGATGCCACCACTTCATGGAATAAGTGACTTGAATTTACCTTTGAAAGATAAAGAAGAATTTGAGACATTAAGGAAAGACAAGTTATCAAGGCCAAGAATGGCGCAAGAGCATAAAGCCTAGGGGGACCCAGAAAGAAACCTAGCAGGGAGACTGGCTGGACATCAAATACAGGATCCAAAGATGGATAGATAAGCTTTAACTGCTGGATCTGGAAGCTTGACTTTAAGCTTGCAGGAGGGACAAAGGAGAGCCACTATAGTCCCTGGGCAAAACAGAACGATTCACCCAGTAGCACTGAGCCACGTGAAACAGAAGCCGTGTTTGTCATGTAACGCCTTCCCTTCTGCCACATCCCTCTGACTCCAGCCTCTGCTTTTACAGGTTCATTTTGTTCAGTGGCCCCAATATGGATGATCCAGGATAATCTACCTATTTTAAGGTTCATAACCTTAATTATATCTGCTAAGTTCCTTTTGCCATATAATGTAATGTGGTAGGCAGAATAATGCTCCCCACCAAAGATCCTAATCCCGAAAACCTATGGCTATGTTACATTACAATGCAAGGGGGAGTTAACGTTGCTAATCAGCTGACTTTAAAGTAGAGAGATTATCCTGGATTATCCAGATGAACTCAATGTCATTGCAAGGCTCCTTTAAATGTGAAGTAAAGAGGAAGAAGAGTCAGCGTCAGTGATGTGGTGTGAGAAAGAAGAAAGAACTGACCAGTGTTGAAAGTAGAAAGGAGCCATGAGCCAAAGAATGCAAGAATCTCCCTTTGAGCCTTGGAGGGAAGTCAACCCTAGGAACACCTTAATCTAAGCCCAGACAAACCCATTTTGAACTCCTGATCTCCAGAACAGTAAGATAACTCTGTATTGTTTCAAGTCACTAAATACGAGCTACTTTATTACAGCAGCAGGAGGAAACTAACA
The DNA here is from genome assembly GCA_002007465.1 of Ailurus styani. Taxonomy (NCBI): domain Eukaryota; kingdom Metazoa; phylum Chordata; class Mammalia; order Carnivora; family Ailuridae; genus Ailurus; species Ailurus styani. The sequence goes on from LNAC01000115.1 coordinate 846,397, forward strand.
CATATAACACATTCAGATTTTGGGTATTAGGGTGTGGACATTTCTGTGGGGGTGGGGGAGCCCTTCAGCCTACTACGGGTGTGTGCTCACCTCTTACTTAACAACAAACTAACAGGACTAAGCAAGCAAGCCTGGAAATTTCTCTTGCCCATTTTATTGTCAAACAAAGACCTATTTTGAAAAAACCATTATTACAACAGTTTGGGTATTCCAAGTATCTAGCATAGTGTCTGACACTAACAACCCTTAATAAATATTAACCATTATTCTGACATAAGAGAGGGCAAGTCCAGTTTCCTGCATCCTGGTCACCCAGTATGCCATACATTATTTTAAGGACTGAAATCCCAGTTATGATGCTATGATTTCATACTCTGACCAACAGCTTCCTTCCTCCTCCTCCCGCAACCCCAGACTTTCAACCTTCCTCCCCCTAAGCATTCTCAGCAACCCTTGACCACTCTGTTCCCACAGATGCAGGCTCCAACCCCAACCTTTCATCATGAATAGGTTGACACCAGTGGGCAGGAGGAGCCCTCAGAAGCAGTGAGTCTGTCTACTGGAGATCAAAGGTACGAAATAAATCAGAACTGCCACCGCGCTCCTGGAAGCAGCAGGCAGAGCAGAGGAGCTGCCCAAAGACTGTGGTTCTGAAAGTTGCACTCAGGGCAGCAAACCTGCAGGAAGTCCTGAGGTCCACTGACCAGGCGATCAGAAGGCGGCGGCTTCTGGGGAGACCCGGCAGGAAGGCAGGCTGCAGTCGAGCCAATAGCAGCCAGATGGGTATTTTGTAATATGTTTATAATTTTCTTCCATTTGAAATTTAAGATTTATTTTCACTGATGTTTTTCGTGACTTTTAAACACTTCCTTTCTTGTTAATGTTGGTGTTCATCTATGACATAGACACTGGAACACTGGCATTGTCGCTTCCCCCACTGCTGCAATGACTGACCAGTACTGTCACTGTGCTTCAATAAGTGGATAAGGTCATGGCAGTGACCCTGTAATCCTATGAGGTACTTCAAATGGATGGGCTTGAAGGGATGAGAGATTAAAATCATTCAGGGGATGTGCCTAAGAGCCACTGCAGTTTGAAGCAAGAAAGCCCAGACTAGGAGGATTTCCATGAAAAGAGAGTCAGTGTGATAGCTTCCAGGCATCCAGAGGGCAAGAGAACAGGGGTCTCATGGTTGGTTGCACATAAGAAGCAGTCTGTGGCAAAGTCTTCCTCCATGGAGTGGAAAACCAAAGCCTGTATTTTGTAGAAAAAGATCTGAATATCATCTTGCAACAAGACTCCATGAGAGCTGATGATAGCCTATCAACCCACACAGGACCTGCACAAGGCTGTAAACAATCGACTCTATGAACAAACTAGTCATGTGTGTCAGCTTATAAGAAAACTATGTACATGTAGACAGTCACTGAAGGGGTCAATTCAGGTATAAACTTTTAAGAATGAGACCCTCTTTTAAGAACAGAGGTCTCCCTAACATAAACTCACCCCAGAGAAAGGCAAGTAACAAAAGGAAGAGGAGGGAGAAGCAGGAGACATCTCAGGAAGGTAGGACCAAGAACTTCTAGGGTATTCAGAAGGGCAGGGAAACACCATTTGCAGATAGAGTGGTCAGCTGGAGCTTTACAGAGATGGTTCTCTCACAAGCCCTGCTGGGTCCGGGAGCACAACCACTGCTTCTCCCCTTACCGAGGAACAGCCTCCTTTATCTGAGAAAGTCACCTTTCACTACTAGCCATGCAACTTCAGGAGGGACCTTCCTGGAGAGGTAAAGGAGGAAGGAGAAGCCCAGTGCAGACAGTCAACCAGAAGTGTAAACCTTGGTTATTGGTGAGAAGTGGAGGCTCCCGTCAGGTCACTTCCACATCCCAGAAGCGGCATTCTCCTGAACAAACAAGACAGCATTTGGGAGTAGAGGGGCATCTTGAGCAAAGATAGGGAGGAAGGAAAGCATATGTTCCTCTTCGAGGAGGAGGGATGAGCCAATAGGCTGAACTGCAGGAAGAACAGTGAGGGGACAGATCCATCGGCAGCCCAGAGCCATGTGTTCTTACATATAAAGTTTTATTGAAACGCAACCATGTCCGTTTTTGTATGTACTGTCTACGGCTACTTTGACAGGACCTCAGAATAGTTACAACAGAGTATGTTCTACAAAATCTAAAATACTGCCCTGCCCTTTGCAAACACACACACACACACATTGCTGAGCCCTGATACAGATCACGATGCATGTGTTTTTGAAATACTGTGAAATCTCACCCTAATACTAAGATATTAATACAAACAGAACTTGGTGGTAGGTCCTGTAAGAAAATTATTCAGTGTGGGAACTAAGGAATCCCTTTACATCCAGAGAACAATAATAGAAACCAATTCTAAACTTTTACTCATTCTGTGAATACATTAAAGGATTTAGGAGAAAATATTCAGTCACAAGCATTTGTCAGTTTTGCAGAGCTAGTCAACCCATAAAAAGAGCACTACAGTTCTGAATGACTGGGTGAAAAAGAAAAAAGTAAACACATGTTATATGAACATTTCCGCTTACCATTTTTACCCCTAAAAATAATGCCACACAAAACTGCCCTAATAAACATTGTTCTCTAAGTAATACATGGTTTTGATTGGAGATGGAGAAACAATTTGCAAGGACCCACTTTGTGCAACAGGAAAAAAACCAGTCTTTGACTCTCAGGCAAGTGCAAAGCTGTTTCCACCTGTATGTGGTTTAAGAGCAGAAGAGAGAAACATACCTAAGTGCAGTGGGAGAGAAAGAAGGACAAACTTTTATCATTCTGAATAGGTATTTTGCTTAAAACTGAAGGCTACCCTAACATAAACAAGCATTTGAAGTACAAGTGACATTTCTTAAGTATCTATACACTTATGCGTCCTTTACCCCACCTTCACCACCCTCTGCCCCCACACACAAAGGCTTTTCTGAACCTTTAGGAATGTCTGATAAACTCTCAATTACTGAAGCAAACCATGGAAAGGAGGTCTATGGAATTATTAACACTGGAGTTAATTTATACTGACATTGGAATTAATTTATTCTGACTTACACAAAACAAAATTAATCATTCCAATTTTAATTAATGCCCTTCTTTTAGACTCCTCTACTAAATAGAAGCTACATGGTGAAGGGGTGGAGCTAGCGTCAATTTAATTAGTGACTTTGAAGGTTCATTTAAGTTCTTGCTTTCCTGTTAAAAAATGATGATATTAAATTTCAATTTGGAGAGCCCTTTTCTCTCCATTTAATACTGCTTGTCTTACTTCTTTAAAACATTCTATTTCCTTGTTGGTCAAGAAAACAAAACTATCTTGGAGGTAAAATAAATCCCTCAATTACCAAGAATGGAATTTGAAAGGCTGCCTCTAATCACCCAATAAAGTTCTTTTTAAAAAGGAGAACATGACTCAGTAGGATAAGGACTTCATTCAAGCATTAATTGTTTTCAAAATTATCCAGCTTGATACTGTATTAACTGTTTAAAATGCCAAACCACATCATTGCTCAGTTGATCTTGGAAAGCTTCAAAAACCACAAACTAGGGCCCAAAGATAAAAGGTCAGTGAATTGGTTACTTCCAGAATGAGATCAACTTTTGAAAGAAAACAGACTACAAGAATGTGTTTGCCACATTTGCTCAACTTTGTCAAAGTAGCTCTGGATATTAATTTGGGAGAGGGGGCAAATCACAAATGAGTAAGTAAGACATGAGCTTATCTGTAATGACATGAACTTTGGCTCCACTTCTTGCATTTACAAATAGGTCTCTAGCCTCGTGGGCAGATATGGGCGGGGACAAGGGAAGAGAGGCATTGCCCAAAGTCTCAGACAGCATTACCAACTGGGTCATGACATTGTTGTGCTAGTCTGACCAGCATCATAACCCTGGCTGTCCCACTAAACATCTCAGCCTTGGCCAACTTCTTCCCTAAACCTGTTTCTTCGCTAGAAAACAGCCATCACATCAGTACTGACCTCAGGAATATTGTAATAATGAATGGAGATAAGGCAGGCAAGGGGCTTGGCCCACAGAAAAATGTGTTGTAAATATTAGTTCTATTGTTTCTTTATTACTACCAATACACGTAAATTGTTATTATTTAAAGTATTTCATTTGGTTTGAAAGGAACTCATCCAATAGCCCAAAACCACTACCACCACCAAGAACTCTTGGGTTCTGCTTTACTTTTGTTGTTGACTAACCAGCAGGACAGAAAAACTATTACAAAATGTTTCCTTAATGTAGAGTAGTGGTTCTCAAACGTAAACAAGGCTCAGAAACACTGGGAGAGCTTGTGAAAACATGGATGGCTGGGACCCCCTGATGGGTGTCAGATTCAGTACATCCATGGGAAGGCCAATACCTTGTATTTCTACCAAGTTTCCAAGTGATGGATGCTGAAGATCTGGAGATCACCAATGAGAGAACCGCTGCTCTAGAAGTTTATTCTGTACTTAGGCATCTTTGATTCAGTGGGAAAAGGGACTGAGACTGACTCATTTCTGGAGAAAACAAGAGAGAACAGGAGATGAATATGTACCATCCCCCTAACAGCCACAAGCAAGAAGACAAACACAAACCCTTTTGTCAGCCAAGGCCAATGGAATGGGAGACCCTAAATGTGGTCCATGGGAAGGTTAAAAGTCAACCATGGAAAGGGGGATTTGTTAGACTCCTAGAACCGGACTGAGAAATAGGAAAGGAGGACAAGCAACAAATTCAAAACAAACCTTATGAATGATGATCTCTTAAGCTCCATTTGCAAATATACTCAAAGAGAAGGTCATGTTGCTCTGTAGCAATGAAACCTAAGGCACTTGATCCTTCAATGAATTATTTCAAGAAGCTGAAACTTCCTTTGAACTAGATGGCTTACGTCATTTATAACGTAGTTCTGACTACCTCTATACAAATTGCATTTTTTGTAGCATTAATTTACAACATTTCATGATTAAACTGCACATATGGGCACAGGTAAACACTCATAAGACAGAGACACAAAAGGTAGAAATTGCATTGCAATCTAACTCAACCTATATTCCTGGCACTACTGTACTCCTAAAATATGCCCTGGGAACTCCAGGTGGGAGTTCTATTTTCATCTAGACTAAGAGGCAACATTGAACAATTCAGCCCTGCTGGACAATACTTCACCTGGCAACAACCCAAAGCCATTCAACCTAAAAATATGTTATTAGAAGGAAAAAAAAAATGCAAGGTAGGTAAGACTTCACATTTTCAGTGCTACAGATACAGATAAACTGCCAATTATTTCCCCAAATCACCTCATCCTGGAGACATCCTGGACATAAAAATGAATAGTAATATCAAATTCCATTCCTGAAATTTCCTAATTCCAGAAACATTTTATAAATAAAGCTACTCCCCCAAGACATCCTGGGAAGAAATGATATATGATACTAAAAAAAAAAAAAGGTTGAAAATTGGTGAATGTGATATCCTTTTCATAGAACGTCTCAATTTACTGAGTTGTAAAGTACAGACCTGTTTAACTTTGTTAAGCTCAGAGGTTCACAAATCATTGGTAAGCGGAAAATTAGAAAATCCTGTTTTCATGTTCATGGTGTATCTCCCCCATATTTAAGTTCTGGGTTGACAGATTATTCTTTTCTTTCAATACTTAAAAGAAGTCATTGCCACAATCTCCTTCACTCCATTATTTCTGATAAGAAGTCAGTGATCATTCATAGCACAGTTCCCTTTATGTAATGGATTGCTTTTCTATAGTTGTTTTCATGATCATTCTCATGATTTTGCTTTTCAACATTTTGACTCTGATTTGCCTAAGTGTGGTCTTCTTTGGGTTTCTCTTACCTGGGATTTGTTAAGTTTCTTGGAACTGTAAATTTGGTATTTTTCAGGGGCACCTGGGTGGCTCAGTCAGTTAAGCTCTGACTCTTGATTTCAGCTCAGGTCATGATTTCAGGGTTGTGAGATCAAGCCCCATATTGGGCTCTGTGCTAGGCACGGGGCCTGCTTAAGATTCTGTCTCTCTCTCTCCCTCTCCCTCTGACCTTCCCCCAGCCACTCTATCCATCACTCCCCAACTCACACACTTTCTCTTTCCAAAAAAAAAAAAAAAAAAAAAAAAGGTATTTTTCACTAAATTTGGTAAATTTTATGGTTTGTTAAATTTTCCTGCCTCACTCTCTTTCTTCTCTTCTTGGGACTGCAATTATACATGTATTGTGTACTGCTGTGTCCCACAAGTTGCTGAGGCTCTGTTAAGCTTCCTTAGTCTTTCCTTTTTTTTCTTGCGTTCTTCAAATGGATTGATAACTACTGGACTGTTTTCAAGTTCACTGACCCTTTCTTCTTCCTTCTTCAATCTATGGTTAAGTCCATAGAGCAAAATTTTCCATTTTAGATATTTTACTTTTTAGTTCTAGAGTTTCCATTTGGTTCTATGTATGCTTGCCATTTCCCTATTGACATTCTCTACTATTCACTCCTTATGACAAAAACTTTCATTCTTTAAACATATTTATAGTAGCGACTTTAAAGCATTTTCCTACTATTCCAACATTTGTGTCTTCTTGGGGTCTATTTTTATTGACTCCTTCTTCCCTTGGCTATATATGACATTTTCCTGCCAGATTTTTTTCTTTTACACTGAACATGTTAGATGACACATTTTAGGACTCTGGATTCTGCTGTCATTCTCTGGTAACAGGAATGTTGATTTTTTGCTTTAAAAAGCTGGTAAGTTACTGAGTAATCACCTTTAACATACGGAGGCGTGGTTTTTATTCTTTGGTAGGATGCGTCTATTTCAGATTTGCCCTCAGTCAAAGGAAACAATTTATTTTACCCAGAAATAAAGCTTACAAAATACTGTTTACTTAGCCACAGAAAATCTGAATTTTTCACAGATAAAACAGAAGGAAAATCATTCTTTACATGAGCACAGGTTTTCAAGATCTCCAGTTCTTCCAGTACAATTCCAAAAGATACTCAAACTATATTTATTCTGAGGAGTTGGTGAGCTTTTAACTAGTACAAAATTCATAGCATGCATAAATCAAGTTTTGTTTTTCTCAGATGAACAGAAAGTTTTAATAACTGGCCCAAATGTCCAAATAAAAACCAAACCACCTTACAATGTATCAGCTGCAGTTAAAATAGAATCTTTTCCTATTTTTTTCAATAATTTTCCTATAAGAGTTATAATTTTTCAAAAATCAAATATAAGAATATGTTTGCATGTAATACAGACCTGATTTGATTCCATCTTTACCACTTTTGGCAAACTCTTAACCTCTATAATCATCTGCTTCCTTGACTCTAAAATATCTGTAACAACAGGTACCTCCTTAGCACAATAGCAGGTACAGAGTTATTGTTCAGTAAATAGTTATTTTTAAGGACAGAGCGCTCTGCCTTTAGATCATGAGGTAGAAAAAAATCTAATCCAACACCTAAAATATAGTTTTCCTATTCTACCTAATTAGAGGCCAGATAAAATCAAAACTCACACAACTTGCTGTGACTCACGTACTCCACATACCAACCAGAATTGCATGCCCACAAGCAAAAATAGCTACAGGTCTGAAAGGACAACTCGTGATTCTGCCCCCACCCTATCCCACTGCCACCTGAAATATGCCCCTTCTATTACAGATCCCAGCAGCCTCCATACATAGCATGATGCTCCACTCAGCTGCCCAGACTATAAACCTCAATATCATGCTTCACGTTCTCTCTCCTCCCTAACCTGCTGTCATTCTGCAGCTAACTGTCACTCACATCTCTGCCACCTCCTCACCCCCAACAGTCACTGTTTTGCATGATAACTTCATCCCCTTTTTTCTGCACCATCTCCAACAACCTTCTCATTTCCCTGCTTTTAATTCGTCTTCTATGTCACTGACAGGATAATATTCCTAAAACCAATACGTCTGTATCTTTCGTCTCCTGTAAGCTGCCAGGGGGGTTCCCAATGCCTAAAAAATGGAGTCCATGCTCAGAAATAGCCTATATGAGACCCTTCCTTTCCAATCAAGCCCCAGCTACATGTTAGCTTCCACATTCCTTCACCCCAGTAACCCACCCCCCCCCCACTTCACCCTTCCAGCCTCACGTGGTGTGCTCACTCTTGTCTGGATAAGCCCAAGTTCCCAGCTCTGCTTATGTTCTTACCTATGCCTAGGGTAAACTTCTCTACATAGCCAATGTCTAGTCATCCTTAAATAGCTTACATCCCCTCCTCTGTGAAGGGTTCCCATCCAGGACAGGGATCACGACTGCCCTTCTCTATTGGATTACAGTACCGTTGCACTGTACCTTAATTACATGTTCTTATGTCTATTACGTTCTCAAGACTATGAGCTTCCAGAAGGCAAAGACAATGCCCAGCATAGTATCTGGCTCATAGTAGGTTCTCAATAAACATTTATTGAATTAATAAATGAATATCACATTTATATTTCTGCAGCTAACATTCTATAGATACGCAGTATTTGGATATTAAAGCCCAGAAATTAAAAACAAGAATGGAACAAAATATTGGCCTCAGCGCAAATCCCACCTCCCAAGGACAACAATCAAACAAGGAGACTCAGTATTAATCATAATTATAATCACCTTTATCTGCATTCCTTCAATACCAAGAGAATTGAAAATCTTTTCTTTTTACAAGGTCAAGTTCACATCTATACTGGTCAAAGCCCAATTCAGCAATTCTCAACTTTTCCTAGATCCTACATTTTAGTTATAATGCTTTCTTTTCAGATCATATAAAGTTTTAAAAAATCTAATTTGGTTTTGTCAAGCAAAGATTAATATTAGATACTTTAATCACAAAACTCACGTTTGGCATTGGGTCTTGGCAGAAAGCCCCACGTGTATTTTCTCTGAGACTAAATTACTCATTTCTAATACAAACATAAGAATAAAGCAAAAACCAGCATTGTGTAAACAAAATATGTTACTTTCTAGCTCTCAACAGAAAATTAGTGCAACCTCATTTAACCACCACATCAGTGAGACTTGGGATCTTAGGGTAAGGCGGAGAAACCAGGGATCCTTGTCAAGCATTCATCACAATCCAAAAAAACCTCTACTCAGTAGCCTTTTTCCACTCAAACTTTTTTCTTCCCAATCAAACTTTTAAGCATCACTTTTTTTTTCAAATACAAAACCAAGTATCCCTGATTCTTATCATCACCCAAACAATTGCAACCAGCTGTGCAAACTGACACTGGACTCAAGTCTGTCTGGAGGGCGTCCCCTCAAAGCTACCAAGCGTGATCGTTTTCACCAACAAATATTCGTGACCCTCTTTCCCAAAATTCTGACTCTGCGGACAACCTCTTAAAAGAAAAAAAAAAAAGATTCAATCCTACAAACGTTTTTAATACTTCTTCATTTTTAACTCAATCAAAATTATGCAACCTCTCCCAAGAAACCAATTATCTTCTCTCCCATTGATCTGTATTTAGTTGCCCAAATAATGCATTTACTACAGATACAGAATGTCTTTTTCCATCCCTGTAATCTCAACACTTTGTCTAATCGGCAAAAGTAATTCTCCACTCTCTTCAAAGTGAAACTACATCCTCTTTCCTTCTCAACTTCCTCATAAGAGCCTCATTGCCCAGATTTTGTTCTCTAAATTCCCACCAGAAGCTTCCTACAAAATCCTCCCCAACCTCTGTTTACTTCCGGCAACGTTAGGTATGACATCTGCCATGGCATTAGCCACTTTGGTGCTTACAGAGGTAGGGAAACCATCCTGGAGAACCTCGAAATTCCATGACCAGAAGCTTCAGGTACTAAAAATGGAATGTTACCTGGTTTTCAATTGCCTAAGGTCAAAATCCCACATATAGATCTGTCATGTAACTAATTCCATCTCTGCCAGTAGGCATGTTTTTCTTTATGCTTAAAAGAGCTGTCCAAACTAATTATGGCATATGCATCTCCTCCTTGACAACACTCTCAAAAACCCACCTGTGGTGTGAAACTCTTCTGCATGACTAAGTCTTTCGCACTGCTTTTCCTCTGAATTCAGTTCGGAAGGCACAACTTCATAAAGCTTCTCCCCTGGACACATGCCTCTCTATCCCAAGCAGGGCCAAGATGAAAGTAAGGCTTCTTGTAACACCCCAAGCTTCCCGGTAAATGCCACAGTTGTCTATATACACTCATGGACAAGGGAGAAAGGCAATTTGTTTTGCTTTGCCTAATTTCTCTCTCAAAACTTTTCACTAACAGTAATAATCCTGAAGGTATGGAAACGTTACTCCTTTTAACCAGAGTCTATTTTTCTGGATCATACAGATAGTCCGACAAATTCTTAACAATTACCTAGAGCACAAAACTGCACTGCTCCCTACCAGGAAACCCACCACTGGAGGTCAGGGGACGGCAATACCACTCCTTTAATTAGCTAACTGTTAAATAACACTTGAACCTATTTTCAGTTTACAAAACACTTTTTTTTTTCTACACTATGTAGAACTCTAGTATTAGACTCATTTTACGGAATGAGGAAACAGAGGCTCAGAAGTTTGTGTGACTTGCCCATGGTCATAGTGAAACCACCCAGTGGGGCTGAAACTTCCATGAAACTCACACAAAAACATCCTGATTCCCAGGCTCATCCCCTTCCTCTTCATACCAGGCTCACATGGGCCCAGAGAATATTTTAAGTCCTTCCTATCATGCATCCCTTTACATTTCGGTTCCAGTTTGTCTGGTTGTTGGTTTCCTTTGGTGTTTCATTGGGTGTGTTTTGCAGACAGTACTGTGACAGGGACTTCATCAGGTAGGTGACCGTGGGCAAATAAGTGATTTGTTCTCTTTATTGGAGGAATGCAATCCAAATTTGCATAGGATAGCCATCACTGATTCCTGCCCAAGCTAGTTGGAGGTTAGAGAGCTGGAAGACCTCACCCACGGCAATTCCAAATATAATCCTTTACATTCAAGTGACGATGAAGCACCTCTCAGATTCCCATTAGCCAGAGCACCAGTATCAATGCAGCCCACCAGGAGGAACTCACCCTCTGTACTTCAGAGCCTCCAGATCGTGAAATAACATGCCCGGGGGAACTATGCAAACCAATACAATCTTTATTCACATCACATCTAACAAATAAGTCCTTTAAAGGAAACAACTGAACATCGTACAAGATGCCTACAGGGTCCATTTTCAAGTTCCTGAGTTCTACTGTGCAGAAACACACACACATAATTGAGGAGTTAAGCTCTGCTGCTTACATACCAGTCTAACAATAAACAAGCTGGAAGTCGGCTCCTCTGTTTATGTTGTGCTGTGGGCACCCACACCCATTTATTATCTATGGGACCGAACGCACCGCAAACCTTGGTGGCAATAAATAGTTCCCAAGGAAGAACCATCCGCTGAACAAGTAAAAACATGAGTGGATTCCAAAAAGTACAAAGCTCTGCTAAACAAAACTCACCAGGCAGAAGGAGCCCTTTTAGAACCTGCTCCGAATCCTTCAACTGAAGCAAAATGTTTTTGGCAACTGGAAATCGTTAAAATTTCCTATTTTCTGATTATCACAAGTGCTTACCTCTGCACATCCGGTCTCCAGCTGGGTCTGTCAGAACAAGAAATCCCCTAAGGAAAGCCGGCTCTCTCCAGCTTTTCAGACCAATTTAGCAATTTGCAAAACGGAGAAGGTTTGCCATGACAGACGAGAAAGAAGGGTGCCCTCAGCATGTCAAGTCCCCCAAACCACAGACACGAATGCACCAACTCAAGGACAGAAACAGAAGCCCACTCAGAATGAGAACACTTCTACCCTGAGAAAAACAGAAAGAAAAAGAAGGAGGACAAAAAGGCCGGAGAATTTCTATAGTCCGTGTGTGTGCTCGTGACAAAGGGAATAAATACAAAGCTTCACAGAGGAACAAAAATTCAAGAGTGAGGATTCTTAGAGAACACGGTGCATCCTGGAGGATTCGCTTCAGTTGTGAATGAAAGAAACGGCAAAATAGTAGTGGTTTAAAGACATTTATTTCTCTCTCACATAAATGAAGTCTGGGGCAGGCAGCCGGAGGCTCGTGTGGCATCCCTCAGGCATCAAGATCCCAGCTGCCTGGCCTTCTGTACCCCGTCCTTTCTGAGCACAGGGCTCCCCCAAGATGGCCTAAGAGGGCCTCTCAACCTTCAACCATTTCTTTCACATTCCCACCAGAAAAGAGCAAGAAGGGGCAGAGAAGTAGGGACCCTCCCTTTCAGACTCCTGCTGACGTCCCTCCGGCTACCATGAACTTGTCACATGGCCATAACGAGTTGCAGGGAAACCTGAAAATGGTAAAACAGGCACTCCCCATCGGCATTTGCAATTGTGCAAAGATCAATATTCCACAGCTCGAGAGACTTCAAGGCCCTGCCAGCCATGTGTCTGTCAAACATTCACGGATTGCCTCCTCTGGCCAGGCACTGGGCTCTGCACTGGGTGTGAGGTGAGAAACAGAACAGATCGGCCCCTGCCCTCAGGCTCTGGACAGTTCAGTGACCACCATCCCCCAATCCAGGAGAAATGGGCTTTGCAAACATGTCTATGTAACATGTTTTTGTTTGGCATTTTATTCTGAAATAGGCTCAGATTTACCCAAACGTAGCAAGAATAGTTACACCCTTTCCCAGATCAGCCATCAACACTTGACAACATTTCCTTTACCATATATCCTCGCTCTCATTCATTCTTTCTCCCACCTTCCCTTCTCTTTTCCCCTTCCCCCCAACTCCCATCTCTCTCTCTCTCTTTCTCCCCTCCTTCCTCCCTTCCTCTCCCTCATGCTCTCCCTTCATCCCTCACTCCCTGCCTCCTCACCATCTCACTCCTCTCTCCCTTTCTCCTCTCTCCTTCCCTCACATGCATTTGAGACTAAGATACAGACTACAGATGTCACCCCCCTTCACACCTAAAATGTTCAGTTATATATTTCTCAAGAACAAGGACACTCTCTTGCATAACTGACCTAAAAGTATGTCACCAACCATGTCAATGAAGTCCTTGACAGCAATTATTTTCCTGGCCCAGAATCGAATTCACAATCGTGCACTGCCTTTAGCTGTCCTGTCTGGAACAGTGTCTTGGCCTTTCTTTGTCTTTCTTGGCACTGATATTTTTTAAGAGCACAAGCCAGTTATTCGGTAGAGTACATGGTCCCAAAACAGGAATACCATTCAGGTGGTACTCCTGGTACAATCCGGGAGACACCGCTAATGGTCTGCCCAATTTGGGTGATGCTAACTTTGATTGTCTAGTTAAGGTGATGCCCACTTCATTTATTTACTGAAAAGTCCCTTTTTCAATTGATAATTTATAGAGACATACTTTGAAATTACGTGAGCATCCCTCCACAGGTTCTAGCGTTCACTAAAGATCCTTGCCAGGACCAATTATTATGATCATTGCAAAATGAGGTGAGTTTCTAGCCCCATCATTCTTGCTTTATTTATTAGTTGACATTGTGTAATAAGGAAGAGCTTTCCTTCCTCACCTGTTTATTTGTTTATATCAGTTTATATCATTATAGCCTCATAGATTCTCATTTTATTCAATGGGCTACAATCCACAACAGCTATTATTTATTTTGAAGGTCAGTGTGTACCCTATTTGGTCAATGGAAATCAAGCTGACTTCTGTTCCCTTTTGAAATTTTTTTTTTTTTTTTTTGAGAATTTCCTTGCTTTAGAGCACAACGGTTTCTGGAAGATGCTCAACTAGAGAGCACTTCATCTTACATAAGGAAAAGCAACCTAAACATTTCTCCCATCTAAACCTCAACCATTAACAAGAAACAGACATAAACCTAAACAAAACAGATTCTACATTTTATATTTTAATTAATTACTGTTTTTATGAATAGCTCTGAGTGTTGACATCTCTCGCATTACTGAAATTAAATATAACATATAATATCCCTACAGTAAGCAGGCAATAATTTAGCTACAAGGTAAATACAATATATGATATTTTGACTTAAATGTCAAGGAGATCCAGGATATATTCTAAAGAACTTATACAGACTCATAGAATTGTGTGCTTCCCCATTAAAAGTTGGCTCTAAAGAAGAGTACAAGTGTATCTCCCTCTCTCTCCCTCCCTCCACCCTCCCACCTCCCCTCCACCTTAAAGCAAAAGTCAAAATCCACTCTTAGCATCCTCACTGATTTATAATGACATGTATGCCTACTACCTCCCTCTCCTTTCCTTCCAAAGAAATTAAGAGATGGCAAATACATTACAAAATATCATGAATTCACTGAACACCACAGAAATAAATATATTCACTGGGCTTGCATTGTACTCCTAGCTTAAATCCCAGGTATTATGCCAGGTGCAAAGGACATGCAAGGAGGGATAAAGACCCAGTCCCCAAACCCTAGGGCTCAGAGGCTCCTAGGACGTGGATGTCCACAAGTAATTCTAATACAAAGAAAAACTAGCATGAGCTAACCAGAATGACTGCATCGTAAGGACTGTGGACACTTTGAAAAAAGGTATGATTCACTGCACTTGGAGTTAAGGCAAAAGAAGGGCAGAAGTTTCATCTGCGACAGGAGAAGTACGATCCCCTCGGCAGAGCATCCAAGTGATGAAGGATATTTCAAACTAAGGAAACATGAGCAAAGGCATCGAACATAAAAACACACAAAATGTGGGAGATAGTCCAGGATGCACTAAAAGACGTAGAGGATGAAGATGGTACATGACATTGAACCCAAGCATCAAAGCAACTCTTTAGCATCTGATAAGGGCAGATCTCTACAAACACTGGCCACAGAAGGGAGGAAAGGAAATCTGCCTAATCACCAACATTTTCGTTCATTTGGCCTCGTTCCATACAATCTTCTCACATCCCATGTACAAAAGACTGCAGAACGAAGAGAAGAAAGAACAAGCAGTATCAACTAAATAACATTTTCCCAAATAAGAAATTAGCCAAATAGCATCTGTCCAAACAAACATAAAAATTCTAATCTTCTGAACACTAAGATTAGATGAGATTTTTATCTTAATCACAAAGACAGTCCCCCTTTCTCAGTAATCCTGACAATTTTCAAAACATGCCATTGCACAACAGGCTTTTATTGAAAGATAGGCTGGAAAGCGATCTGAGACCATGTGGAACCAGCATCAACTGATGGTTCATGTCAGAGGGCTGTGTCAATGAAAACATCTGCTCTCAGGGCGCCTGGGTGGCTCGGTCGGTTAAGTGTCTGCCTTCGGCTCAGGTCATGAGCTCGGGTCCTGGGATTGAGCTCCACGTTGGGCTCCCTGCTCAGTGGGGAGTCTGCTTCTCCCTCTCCCTCCACCCCCTCCCCCACTCATCCTCTCTCTCAAATAAATAAAATCTTTTAGGGCACCTGGGTGGCTCAGTGGGTTAAAGCCTCTGCCTTTGGCTCAGGTCATGATCTCAGGGTCCTGGGATCGAGCCCCACATCAGGCTCTCTGCTCAGCAGGGAGCCTGCTTCCTCCTCTCTCTCTGCCTGCCTCTCTGCCTACTTGTGATCTCTCTCTCTCTGTCATATAAAAAATAAAAAAATAAAAATAAATAAAATCTTTTAAAAAATATCTGTTCTCCCAACCAATATATGGCCACACATAGCCCTCATCCCTGAGACGTCAGTATCTCCCTGGGTGGGACCTGAAGGGAAACTTTCATGTTCAGAATCAAAGAGGACAGATTACAAAGGCTCTCCTCCTTTACCCTCCACTGTCTCGGGATGGAAGTCTCCTCCATTAACAACAATCTACTTCCTATTTAAAGACTGAAACCTTCTTGAGCACAGGAGCCACTTCTTTAGACCCACCTTATAATTCAGTTTCACTCTTCACCCAAAAATAAAAGATCCGTAACATTTGCTGAAAGTAAAGACTGTAAGACAGGGACAGGAGGGGAAGCATCCTGACAAAGCCACCAAACTTGGTGTGTTTTCACCCCACCCCTGTAATCAGCATTAGTCAAATCTATAGCCCCTACCTCCTTCAAATGCCACAATCCCTTTTAAGCCTACAATGCTGCTGACCCCCTCTCATACTGGAAAATATACATAAAGGCCAAAAGTCACTATGAAACAATAATTACTTTAAATAAATATTTCTTTCAATAAAGCTTACGAGGTTTGAAAAGTACTTGATATATTTGCAAGGTATATATTTTTGGTCTACAGGAAATGCACATGGGGTCACAGATGTCTTGGTTTTTTTAAAGATTTTATTTAATTATTTGAGAGAGAGAGCAAGCACAAGCAGGGTGGGGGAGAAGACGGAGAGGGAGAAGCAGACTCCTCACTGAGCGGGGAGGCCCACACGGGGCTTGATCCCAGGACCAGGGGATCAAGACCTGAACCGAAGGCAGACACTTAACCAGCCGAGCCACTCAGGTACCCCACCGGTCACACACATCTTTAAAAAAATTCCATGACCCCCTCGAGTTCCAAAATCCATAGGTCAAAAAGTATTAACCCATAATAAGAGCAATTTTATTTGAATCTACTGCTTTGTCAGTAGACTACCCAAAACCCCAAGATGTGAGTTGTAACAGAGCCATGACTTTGCCTTCTGCTCTGGCCAACTTTAAACTAGTTTTAAATTTCTGAAGCAGGCTTCTGCTCCTATTTATAATGTAAAGTTTAAAAAAACATGTTAACACTTATGAAATTGTTATGCTACATAAAAATTCCCCTGAGTCTGAGATGCCCATAAGAAATGCAAGAGACGAAAAATAATTTGCTCTATCACGCACTTTTTTATTTACCAGCAGGCATTAATAGCTTCAAATAAAAGTTAAATTTCCTATTCAGAGGGGCCAATGATTGAAATAAAAAAGATAAACAGCATCAGTTTTTTAACATAACGAAAGCAGGCATCTGCTAAGCTCCAAGACAGACTTTTTAAAGTACATTTTACAAGCAATCAGCAGTCTATCAATTTCTTCCAGGCCTTGGATCAAAATGAATCCATTTGTCCTCTTCATCTACAACCCAAGAAATGAGTTCTGATGACCATCTAAGGCAAAGATCATGCACTCTTAGCCATAAGCCAAAACAAAAAGAAAAGTGAGAAGAAAGTATTTTTAAAAAAGCCCCCAAAACAATGGCTTTGAAGTCAGACTTGTTTTTGTCCAATTTAGCTCTGACTCCCAGCCCACCAAAGAGCCTGTTGCCGCCAAAAAGGAAGGCGGGAGAAAGGAGAGGTGGCCACCGTCCCCTGGGAGAGCCATAAAAAAATGTCTGAAAGATACAGCAGCGAGCAAGAGAGCTCAGAGAAATGCAGGAGTGGAAAGAGCTTCACTCCCATTAGTTGGGAAGAAAGCAGGAGGAGAAAAGCAAGAAAGGGAGATAGTCCACCCAGAAGGGAGAAAACACAGATATGGCCCCAAATGGCAGAGCAAGATTACCTTACGGGGAGAGATCCCTGTAAATTAGATCTTATTTCCAAAAGACTCCCTCCAAGTTTTTGCTGAATGCTTGCCCTGCTCCAGGGGATGCTGCCGGCACACGTCCCCTCCTGTTCAGAGCGCACACAGCCTCTGTCCAACAAGGGCATTAAATGACGTTATGAAGAAAAACGCCAGTTCCATGGGCCAAGGAGTAAAAAGATCAGCATTGAGTCTGTGCTATTTACCATTAACACAACAGAGAGAAGGAAACACCAATTAGTACGTTTTTTGAGACTCCGTATTCTTTCTTCTCTAGACCACCTTACTTCCAGAAAACCACCAAGCTGTATCATCCAAACAGTCTGTCAACATCCTAAAACAGGTAGTGGCTATACTCTATACGTGAATGTCTAAGTATAATTTCAATTTCCCCAAGAGGATTCCCACAGGGGGAATACTAATTTGAATTTTCTTTGGTTGTACAACACTCTCCCAAATTTGCACTTTTGCAAAGCCATTCATTTTCTACAAAGCATCAAGCTCTTAGAGAAAAGACAAGGGGGTGGGGTGGGGAAGGGGGGTGGGGGGAGTGCCCAAGCTAACTGATGCCAGATGAACTTTCCTGGATTCAGAGAGCTTTGTTTTGAAGATTTCCGCCTTGTATTAAATCAAAGTGGCAAAGCAGGTCTTGAAGACTAGTGAACTACATTCTCTACCCAGAAGGTCAGGGCTGCCAAAGTTGGATGTATTTAACTTTCCGGGCTGAAGAGCGCACACTGTCCTAGAGTGAACTTACGGAGCCATCCACATTTTTAACCAACAACTACAAATGTTTCTCGAGCACTGAGACTCAGAGAGCCTGAGACGGGATCTTTTTGGCTATTTTGGCCAAAACAGCTGTTTGCATCCCCAACACCATTTCGGCCCCAGACTCAGAGACAAGAGGTATTGATTGGGTAATACGGACCAAAATTACCTGATTTGTTTTGGACGTCATAAAAGCATCATTACTTAAAATGATAGGCTGCTTTTTCTGTAGAGAGATTTGGCAGAAAGGTAAGAGCGATATCCAAGTTATAAAAACCTTAAGATTTATAGCAGATGCCAATAGCCAGGCTACACCCTTATAAGCAACAGGGACAAAAATCATCCTCCAGCAATGGGCCAGAACACAGAAGCTGTGGGCCAGGACTATAGGATAATGAGGATTCTTTCTGTTCAGTGGCACTTACTCAAGTTAGGCTATGTGCAAGACAAATTCCAGGCAGAGAAATGTCTGCACCTTTTCTCCATTTTCCAGTGGAGCAAGCACACTTTTGACAAGGGAAGGGTACCCATAAGGAAGGACAGGTGTGTGTCCATGACCTTCTGGTTGGTATCTTGGAGACCCCTCACGCATGGTGGTCTCGCTTTTCTCCACACGCCAGCTCTGCTCCACACAGAACGTTTCAGGACACAGAATCTGAAGGCTGACCATCAGTGGGTTCAAGGAAAATTCTTCCTGTATATCCATCAGAGTTTGTGATCAGAGTTGGCAGAGGTTGCAAGCAGTAGACACTAACTCCAGCTCACTGGAGAAGAAAACAATTCATTATTAGAGTGATACCAGATTGAAAGGAGGTACAGAAGGACCAAGTTCAGGAAGGACATGGATCAAGAAGCTCCTGAGGTCTACCCAGCAGGACTACAGATCTCGGTGGGCAGAATAATCAGTTTGGGTGATTTCCAGCCTTTTCGCCACCCTCAGGATCCCGATTTTGGGAGAAATTGTCTGATTAATGTAGATACCAGGAGCACACATGGATTCCACAGCTAGAGGAGGGCACACTGACAGTCCCCCGCCTTGAGGTAAATGGAGTCCCCACACACAGGAGAGGGAAGATAATTTCCGAAAGTGAGATCAGGGTGCTGTGACCAGAAGATGGGAAATGAAGTTGGGCATAAAAAACCCACAGATATCCACTTGGACTGCTACATAAACAGTCTTAGCATTCCTACTTAATTGTTTATTTTTTTCAACTTCCAGAGACATCTTTGTCAAAAACTCCAATTAATAATATCACCCAAGATTCTGTGCTACAATGTCCCATACAAAGAACCACATGGTACTTTCTAGTGTCTTCAATTTAGGAAAACACTTGGGGCTCCAGATAAGTTGATGGAGATTCTGCTATTAGATAATGAGAGCTACGTAATTCATCATGTTTCTCTTCTTACTTAGGCCACTGGGAAGCTCAGAGCTGGAGGTTTGGGGCTCAGTTATAGTAGTTATCCTAGGTTTTTAGGTACAACTAAATCCTTCATTATATGACTGGTATTTGAGGAGTTTTATTTCAGTCTTATTTAATGTGTCAGTGGTATTTCTATCTTTTACTGAAAAGTACTTCAAAAGCATTTTAATTTCTTTCTTTACTAACCAAAAACCAATCTTTTCAGAACTATATAAGGATTTAATACATAATTATATTTTCTGAGCTTTTAGATTGGCCAAGAGCTTTATGTTCAGCAGCAAGCATTATCTCTTCCCCTTTCTGCTGTGGCAGAGTCAACTCTGTGCAGCAGAAACTGTTTCAGATGAATTTCTGGTTTTAAAAGGTGCTGTAGAGTGCCTGGGTGGCTCAGTGAGTTAAAGCCTCTGCCTTCAGCTCAGGTCATGATCTCAGGGTCCTGGGATAGAGTCCCACATCGGGCTCTCTGCTCAGCGGGGAGTCTGCTTCTCCCTCTCTCTCTGCCTGCCTCTCTGCCTACTTGTAATCTCTCTCTCTCTGTGTCATATAAATAAATAAAATCTTTAAAAAAATAAATAAAATAAATAAAACAAAAAATAAAAGGTGCTGTAGGCAGGTGCCTGGGCGGCTCAGTCAGTTAGGCATCCGACTCTTGATTTTGGCTCTGATCACGATCTCAGGGTCAAGCCCCTGTGATGAGCCTCAGCGTGGAGTCTCCTTAAGATTCTCTCTCTCCCTCTCCCTCTGCTCCTCCGCTGCTTGCACTCTCTTACACTCACTCTTTCGCAAAAAAACCCAAATAAATAAAAATAAAAGGTGCTGTAGGAAAACAGTTTAGATGAACTTAGATTAGATAAGAAGGAAAGACAGATAAATAATAACCCAGTTCTGAGTCTGATTATAGTGTGCAGTAATTTTCAGAATAGTTATCAATACAGTCATAAACTTTTATTGGAAGGGGGTCCAATAGAGGAGCAATAGGAAACCATCTCCAACCTATCTAGACGGTCTAACTCGGAGGAACCAGGATATACACGATGTTTGTGCCTTTGGGAACCAAACAGATAGGTTGAGAGTCAGAGGTCTAATTCATTGGTTTATAGCTTAAGCCACTTTCTGGTTAACTCCATGTACTTATAATGCTGAAAATAATCAGATCCCATAATTCTGCAGGAACAGGCAGAGCTAAGAAGACCAGCGGCATATCTGGGAAGGTAAGGGAAGCTGCAGATCTGCTCCCAAGAGAAACATTACAGAATGCTTTTGAGTTGTTTGGTATTGGTTTTGGGGGTTGTTTTTTTCTTTTTTGGTGGAAACGGGGATTCTTAAATATGAAGGTATTGTCACCATTTGAACATGTCTTTCAGCTTAGGTTTCCTGAAATAACATTTGAGCATTTCTTCATAAGCTGATAATCTGCAAGGAAAATGCTGAAAGCCATTAAATTAAAAAATGCTCTCCATCCTCAAAATCCCCCCCCCCTTTTAGAAGCAATCTATTCCAATGTTTGGCAGTCAAAATGCCCCCAAATGAGCCAATATTATAACAATGAGAAATTTCCACTTGCGTGGCATGGGCTATGCAGGAAATGGTGGTGTGGATTTAGTGAAAAGTCAGGGAAGCCTCCCACTTCTGTCTGAAAACCCTCCCCTATATTCGAGATTGGCACATGGCAAGTACAAGGCCACCCGTGGTTCCCATGTTTCTGTGTCCCCTGCAGAGAAGGGGCAATGGCAAGGCCCTGCTCCAATCACACAGATTCTGACACACAGCTCCCAAGAAAGAGGGGAGAAGAGCTGGCCCAGGCACCTGAAGATGGGCTCCCAGAGTTGTGCCTGCAGAGCAATGAATGATGTTAAGCCAATAAACATAGTCACACAATCTTCTACCTCCTTGGCTTTAAAAGTCAGAAGACCAAGAATCCCATCCTGATTCCAAGGATTCCATGAACTTTGGATTTAGTTTTCCCACCAGCCAAGTGAGGGAGCTGAACAGGACCAGGGTCCCCCACCCAAGGGCCCCAGGCCCATCAACTTATGGGATTTAGTGACACCTGCTCTGTAAGGCCTGGGACAAGCTAGAGGCCACTTCCTGTCCACATGGAACAGCGCTGGCCGGTGGTCACTATGTCAGAACCCACTGTGGCTTGACCCTCCCATTTTCTAAGAGAACCAGAAAGTCCAGATTTCCTTATAAACTCCTCTAATTTTTCAATCCTGGAAACTAATTTGTCAAGTTTTTATAGACACTGAAGGTGCCAAAGGAAATATTTCTGTAAGCTAGAGCCAAGCCTCAGGCCCACAGTTTGTCAACTTAAAGAAGTTCAAGTTCTGTATTAAAGCCCTCTGGACTGCGGGACGCTTCTTCACAAAGGGCTGGCTTCTCCTCTTCCTCACATGGAAATTCACGGGGCACTGGCATCTCAAAGGCTACAAGAAGCCCAGCAGTAAACCAGACTCACTATGTTTCACTCACAGCTTCCCAATACTATTTAAAGACAGAACCTTCTGTGGCAAGACTCATATGAGTAATTCATTAAATTCATGCTCCACGGAACACAGTTTGAGAAACACCAAAATTCTGCTCTCCATCTAGCCCTATGATGCTATGCAGCTATTCCTAGTTCACCCTTCGGAACTGAAATAGGAGAAGGAATTAGTATTTACTGACTCCCAGTAATTGCCAGTTACCACGCTAAGCTCTTTGTAGTCCATACCTCAATGAGTAGTCAAGAGCTAAATGTTATTAAACCTATTCTAAAGTTGAAAAAAATGCAAATCAGAGAGACCCTGAAGTAACTTCTAATAAGTGAGGCGACCAAGATTTATATCCATGGGAACCTGATTAAAAACCCCAAAATCTCTTCCCTCTTCAACAGCGTATATGGGTCAAACGTAGCCAGATTCGTAACCTAAAGAAATATTCTCTCATCTCCTCCCATTTCCCCCAAGCTGCCCACCCTTAGGCTTTCGATCTCCTTTTTTTTCCCCCTCAAAGTTTCCTAGTTCTTCATCTGAAAAACCTTAGTTTTCCAAAAGAACCAGATAATCCACCAAAGCATTCGACACCACTGAGCAGGTGTGAACATCTGATGCCTCTGCTCAAAAGAATAATGTTTCCATAGGCCGACAACTGCATGGAACACGTGACCGACAGCTACCTTTTGGGAAGCACACATATGTGCCAGGGATGGTGCTAAGTACCTGTGTGACTTCCTCCATCCTTCCACTTCTTCCTCTTTTTGGCAAACACAGTCTTTAACCCTACACGCCCCTCCCCAATGTCTCCTCTCCCTGGATTTCCTGCCCATCTGCTGTCCTTCACCTCCACGTATTTCATTTCTTTCCTTCAATCCCAAAGTGATAGAGTTAGGAACAGAAGTCTAGCATTTTACCTGCCATTTTTGGAGGTGACCACACAGCCTGGTTTGCCAGGGGACTCTGGTTTATGCCCGCTATTCCAGTTAATTACTAATAGTGTCCCTATCACCTCAGCAGGGCCTCAGTTTGACAATACGCCACATGGTCTCCTTAGATATTTACTGAACAAAATCTTACATTCTTTGCCCTTTAAAAAAATTGAGTCAAGTGTCTTAAATTTTCCTCCTTCAATCTAGTTTTTAAACTAGATTAACATTATTTTTGTGACTGCTTCTCGACAGCATTCTACTAAGGTTGACTGTCTATTGGTAAAGTCGCTATGTGCTAGCTAAAGTTTTGAGTTGCCATACTCATGAGAAAAAGAATTATTTCATAAGAAATCCAGACCCTACACATCTGCCAGGCACATCACATTCACAAACTGAAATCCAGACCCATTCATGGTTTTGCATGATATATGCTCTGTTTTCTACTGCAGGAAGAGGAATATCAAGAAGGTGGTCTAGCCAGCCAGGGGGCTACAACCCTGGGAAGTCACCCATTCAACAGCACAATCTCTGGAGTCTACTGCCACCAGGCTTGGAGCCGCATGCTGGGAAAAAGGGCAAAAAAAGGCCTCAGAGGACTAAGCCATCTGGGTAGGTTGGAAACAAACCACTAGGAGCAAGAACAAGGAAGGAGCCATCCTAAATGACAGAAGGAACAACGAGGCACCAACTTGAACCGTCCACCCTTTGGGTGGGATTTCTTCTTTTGCTCAACTACAAGTTTCCCTTAGGACCATCAAGCAAATTGACATTGATGAAACATGTCATTTCGAGGACTAAATAAAGGAATGCTTTAAAAGGAGTGAATGAAACTCTAAGAAAAAAAATAGATTTCTATTTACGTGCTAGGTTAGAATTTTAATTTCCAGTTAAAAGAACATGAAAGCTACAGAGAATTCACAGAAGAAGTGAGGGCAGGAACCATGTTATTACTTAGTTCCCCCAACACCTAACACTGTGCCTGACATACAATGACTCCTTCACATACCCTTTTACAACAACGCTATAGAGGTATAACCAACACATAATATACTACGTAATTTCCAAAGTTTTGAAATATATAAGCCCGTGAAACTGTCACCATAATCAAGATGTTGAACACATCCATCACCCCCAAACATGTACTCAAGCCCTTTTCAAATTCTTTCCTCACGTCTGATTGTCAGATCCACTCATGTGCCTTCCATCATCTTGTGTCCCCACCGGCAATAAGAGCTCCGTTCATCTACATCCTCACCAGCGCGTGGTGTGGCTGAAGTTTCTTTAATTTGAGCTACTCTAGAGTTATGTGGTGATACCTCACTGTGGTTATAACTCACATTGTCTCCGTGATTCATGATGTTCAACCGCCTCGTGTGCCTATTTCCTGTCCATGTAACTTTTTTGTTCAAATTGTTTGCTTTTTTTAATTGGGTTGTTCATCTTTTTATTACTGAGCTTTGAGAGTTCTTTCGATATCCCGGATATAAGTCCTTTCTTACAGATATATGATTTGCAAGTATTTTCTCCCAGTCTGTGTCTTACCTATTCATTCTCTTGTCAAAATCACTTAAAGAGTAGAAGGTTTTCATTTTGGTTAAGTCCCATTTAGTCACATTTTTCTTTTATTGATCACATTTTTGTTATTATTCTAAGAAATCTTGGCCTGATCCAAAGAAACTTCAGGGTGTGATGGACCTGGTCATTGCCTGATGTTAGGGTTGTTTACACTAATGTATAAAGAGCTACGAAGATTTTCTAATGTCTTTATCTAGAAGTTTCATGGTTTTAAGGTTTGCATTTAGGCCCGTGATGAATTTTGAGTGAGTTTTTGTATGCCAGATGTATGAAGTAAGGATTAAAGTTTGGAGCTGGTTATTCTGCATGGGGATATCCTATGGTTCCAGCATCGTTTGTTGAAAAGACTATCCTTTCTCCAGAAAACTGTATTCTTTGCACCTTTGCCAGAATTGCACACACTTCTAATCAAAAAGCAGAATTCTTACAGAAGGCCTTTATTAACAGCTGCTGAAACATAAAAGATCCATACTCCTAGATGCAGCAATTCCAGTGCTGCTAGCCCCGTCTAAAGAAATACAAACACAAGTACGTAAGGACATGTCCAGAGAGTTATAACAGTATTACCTATAGGCAGGAGAACAACAAAGGAATATATAGACATGCCCCAGATACACCCTGATAGAGCAAGCCCTGAATAAATTATGGTCCAACTCTACCGCAAATTCTACACAGAGACTAAAAGGAATGAGTCGGAGCTATGTTAGAGTAGTCCCCCCTTATCCAAGGGGAAAATATTCCAAGACCCCCAGTGAATGTCTGAAACCAGTAGCAAACCCTGTGTATGCTCTCTTTTTTCCTGTACATACATGCCTGTGATAAATTTTAATTTAGTTATTAGAGATTAACAACTGAAAATAAAATAGAACAATTATAACAATATACTGTCATAGAAGTTCAATGAATATGGTCTCTCTCTGTCTCTCAAAATATCTTATTATTCTGTATTCACCTTTCTTCTTGTAATAAGGTGAAGGATGTAGGCTCTGTCACGTAACCTTTGGCTACCACTGACCTTCTAATGATCTGTCAGAAGAAGGGTCATGTGTTTCTGGACTGTAGTAACTAAAACCATGGAAAGCAGAATCATGGAAAGGGGAGGGGCACTGTACTGACCAGAATAGATCTCTAGGAAACACTTTGTAAAGTGAAAAAACAAATGCATAGCAATACATATATAATATGATTATATTACTGAAATACATGAGAAAGACCTAAATTTGCCTCTATTTGTACATGTTTGCACAAACCTGGACAAAATTGTGGGAAAATCACAACCAGACAGATCATATGAGTTTCCTTCATGGGTAGAATTGGGAACAGAGAAAGGGACAAGCTTATTAACATACTTCCCAGCTATCGGATTTGTCACCTTGCTACCCTAAGCAGCTATTATTTCGTCATTTCTAATCAAATCAAGTATAAAATAGTAGCCATGACATGAAGCAGATATGCCATTCCATTTCACATCCATACTACCATTTGGGGGGTAAAAAATCCCATTGCTTTTTTTTTTTTTTCTTTTTTCTTTTTTGGTGGTTGGTTCAAGTAGGGAAAAATATACTGGTGCATGGAGGATACGCAAAAGAAAATTCTAAAGTAAGTGTTATGGAGTGAACTTTGTCTCTCCAAAAATTCATATGCTGAAATCCTAAACCCCAGTACCTCAGAATGTGACCTTACTTGGACTCAGGCTCATCGCAGATGTCATTAGCTAAGGTGGGAGAGGACCAGAGGAGGCTGGGCCCTGATCCAAGATGGCGGGTGTCCTTCTAAAAAGACACACCCAAGGAGAACTCCGTGTGCAGACTAGCAATGCTGCCACAAGCCAAGGGACAGCTAGGATTCCCAGAAAACCACCAAAACTGAGGAGGGAGGCATGGAGCAGATTCTCCCTCGCAGGCTCCGAAGAACCAATCCTGCCTGTTGGCTTGATTTCAGACTTGCGGCCTCCGGATCTGTGAGACAACAAATTTCTGTTGCCGAGGACCCCCAGCCTGTGGTGCTCTGTGATGGCAGTGCTAGGAAGTGAAGGCGCGAAGCTACGGAGAATGTAGGCGTGACACAAACCAGCCACCCATCAGCACCATGGCCCCATGGCCCCCGGCGCAGTTCCCAGAGAGCGTCCACAGGACACTCAAAAAGGAAATGGCAGCTCCACGACCCCCCACCACGTACCCCAGGACATCACACACACCTGGGGAAAAGTCAGGGACTCCTGACAGAAAGGCATGACAGCATGCGGTGGGAAGACAGGGCGACGCCATCTGTGGGTTTATCCTCAGACCCACAATTATGAAGAAGCTGTGAGGAAAGGACCCGTCACAAAGGGATCAGAACGGGGCTGTTCTCACAGAAGGATGACAATCAAGGAGCCTCTTTCTACTGGCAGCTCTTCTCTCCCTGCCCTGCCCCCCACCCCGGGGGCCATAGTCACACCTTCCTGAGGAAGAGAATGAAAGTTGAAATGGCTTTTTAAAACTCCAGAGGCTCTTCACTGGCCCCCCTGGCCGTCGGAGCCACTGAGGCCCAGGAAAGCAAGGGTGACGACGCCTCGTGACATTCACTTTTTGTCTTCAAAGTGAGTTCCGCAATAGAAAGAGGTTCTTCATTAAGATAATTTATACCGTTACCAAGTGAAAAACGAAAACAAACCAAAATATCCAACCAGATGCAAATAATCAACCAGACCACCATCTGGGGCTGCCCTGAATAGAATCTCAAGTCAACCCACCCTCGTCCCTGGTGGGGAGAGGCAGTCCCCGGCGGACCTGCCACCCAGAGACCCTGCAGAGACTCTGTCAAGCTGGACTGCTTGGGGGATAAAACCCCAGCCTCCCCTTGGCCTCCGCCTGCCTGGAAAAGTATCGCTGAGATCCGCCTTCAAGCAAACTATCTTTCACATCCCATAATTTTAATGACCAAAGTTAACTACCTCTTGACGCACATTTACTATATTTTCCAGAGGCGCTCCCTTCAGCAACACAAAACCTGTTTGCCGCCATTCCTAGGATGTTGACCAGAAGCAGATGAGGGAGAAAGCAGTAATTTAGTTGTTTTATAATGTCTGTTTTCATTTTCTCTGAATCCACTGTAAATAAGTCCACATGCTCAGTACAAAAAGAGCACGCTATAAAGACGTGTTCATTTTGTCCCAGTTTATGAAAGTCAGGCATACCCAAGGCTTCCAGAAATACAGAGAACGCAGTCAGAAGCAATATGGTTTCATGAGCGCATTAGTTTACTACGGCTGCTGTAACAGATTACCACAGACGGGGCAGCTTAAAACAATAGAAATGTATTCCCTCACAGTTCTGGAGGCTGGAAGTCCCAAATCAAGATGCCGGCAGGGCCGCGCTCCCTGCAAAGGCTCTAAGGAAGAGCCCTCCCCTTGATTCTTTCTTCTAGCTTCCGGTGGCTGCCAGTAACCCCCCGCATTCCTTGGCTTGTGGAAGCCTAACTCCATTCTGTGCCTCTGTCCTCACAAGGCTTTCCTTCCTGTGCCTCCCTCTGTGCCTTCAAGTCGCTCCTGAGAAGGTCACCTGTCACTGGATTCAGGGCTCCCCTAGTCCAGAGTGACTCAACTCGATGACATCCGCACAGACCCTATTTTCAAACAAGGCAACACTCCCAGGTAGCAGGGTTAGGACTTCAGCATATATTTGGGGAGAAGGGGCAGGTGTTGACACATCTCAACCCGAGTAAGACACGGGGACCAGGGTTGGAGTCTGAACCTGGGTCCCTCAGTAACTGCGTCAGTGAGGAAAGCCAAAGGGGCAAGGAAGGAAGGACTCAGTGAGTATCGAAGCTTCCACAAGCAGAAAGAGATGGTGTTTTTCCCGCTGCTGGAAACTCCCTTATCAAGGCAAGACCTCATGGCAGACACTGAGGGAAGAGGAAGGAGCTCCCGGTGACCAGGCACAGGAGAGAAGACCTCAGCAAGACGAGGACCCCCAGGGGCACCGGCATGAGGGGAGAGAGCTCCCCGAGACTTTGGAAGCACTGAAATAGGCCAAAGGCACAAAGCCAGTCTGTGTCTGGCTCCCCACACTGTTCTTGGCCTGAGGGTTTGGACCTGGGGAATTCTCTGATTCTGTATCACTGGTTGGTAGCTAAATTGGGATCAAAACTGCTTTTTAAGTGAACATAAAATAATAGTAACTAATTCCGCTAGACTCCAAGGAGGTCTTTGGACAACGACCTCAACTATTTCTTCGTGCTGTGCTTAAACACAGTCCCCGTTGAGATTCGGGCCGGTGGGAGGGGCGGGGAGGGGAGGGGCTGGGTGAAGCACCCCGTGGTGTTACTGAGCGCTTCTGTACTACTTTTATTTGCTGACCACTAACGACTCCCTGCATTGCTGCCGTTCGCTATTTGTGGACTCGAACAGCCCTGTGGAACAGAGCCCGATTCCCAGGTCTGTCCAGAACTGACTCTTCCAGGACCCAATTTACAGGATTGACTTACAGAGCAGGATGGGAGTCAGCGCAAAGGGAGGAGGGAGGAGAGAACCAATCTGGAACATCGAACAAAATGCAGACGTCGCCTAACACCCCAGGATGACCCAGGACAGTCAACTTTAAACAGCCCAATAATTAGGCAACGGGTAACCAGGGGACAGAGCTGTTTCCAAGGCTGGCATTTTGCAAGTCGCTTGGTGGAGATGTCACTGACAAACTCAGAGAAAGATCCAATGATGTAAGATAGCATTCCGCTTCTGAAAGACTTCAAAGTCATGATCACTCCAAGTGTTTTATGAACGATAAAGCCCAAGGCTTTGTACTTACTCATCCAAGAGGGATGGCAAAATTTAGAACCGATTTGGTGAGAAACCTGTGCCTCGCTAAGAGTACCTATCACTTATTTCCAAGCAATTGCTCCTGAACTCCCCAACCTCCTTCCTCCCTTCCCCCCAGTTTTCATCCAAATGTGGAAGGACTGCAGACAAGATCAGGCTTGATTACCAGCCTTCGAGGTCTCCAGTTTGGATAAATGCCATGTGCTCCAGTTGAAGAGACTCTTAAATGGCGATCGGGAATTTCAGCTAAAGTACGAGACAGCAGCTTACTTCCCCCAAAGATGTGAGCCACCCAAAGAGGGCAGCCCTTGTCGGCACAGGCAACCATACCGCTTTCACAAGAAAGACGGCAGCGGCCTCTCTGAGCCACTGGGGCCACCACCGCTATAATGCTACTTCTTAGGAACCAGAGTCCTAGCATGTATATAGCACCGTCTTATCCCTTTGCATACAGAGAAGTGGTTAAAAAGTAAGTTCTGGGGCACCTGGGTGGCTCAGTGGGTTAAAGCCTCTGCCTTCGGCTCAGGTCATGATCTCAGGGTCCTGGGATCGAGCCCTGCATCGGGCTCTCTGCTCAGCGGGGAGCCTGCTTCCTCCTCTCCCTCTGCCTGCCTCTCTGCCTACTTGTGATCTCTCTCTCTCTGTCAAATAAATAAATAAAATCTTTTAAAAAAAAAAAAAAAAGAAGAAGAAGAAGTAAGTTCGGAAGCCAGACCTCCTGGTTCTGATTCTAGCTCTGTTCCTTTCTGGCTCTCCAACCCGGACCAAATCATTTCATATCTTCAGCTTTCAGGTTTTGTATTTTTTTTCACTATAAAATGGTGATCAAAGAGGCTATGGAAAATAAATGAACTAGATAATTCAAACAAAACCCCTCAGCACGGTGTCACACACACACACACACACGCACTGTGTGCTCCCTAAAAACAGGCTCCTGTCGGGCGCCTGGGTGGCTCAGTGGGTTAAAGCCTCTGCTTTCGGCTCAGGTCATGATCTCAGCGTCCTGGGATCGAGGCCCGCATCGGGCTCTCTGCTCAGCAGGGAGCCTGCTTCCTCCTCTCTCTCTGCCTGCCTCTCTGCCTACTTGTAATCTCTCTCTCTGTGTCAAATAAATAAATAAAAAATCTTTTAAAAAAAAAAAAAACAGGCTCCTGTCATTACCTTCCTTAATCTGTGTTCCTTTTGTCAATCTGGTCAGCCTAGAAAAGTGTCATCATATTTGCCGAAGTCTTCTCTCTGCCCGGCGGGCCTGGTCTAAGGGTCTCCAGCTGACGTTCTAAAGGGTTCTTCTGTCACTTCTCAGGGGGAAAGTGAAAGGGGCATAATAATAGGGAAATAAGTCGAGAACAGGACAAGTGAAGGTGAAATCTACCAGCTAAGGCAAGGCAGAGAAAGGGCAAGGTAAGCCTGGGGGATGCTGTTCCCTAACATCCCCAAAGTTTTATCTCCAGTAAGACTTACGGTTTCTTTACTTGAATCTTTCTGCCAGCCCAGAGTTTCACCAGAAACCAAAGAAAGCAAGATCTAGTCTTCTCCCTGCCCTTCCTCATTTCACCCCGTTTTGAAGGTGCCGATGCTTGGCCACTGAACAAAATGAGAATAAAAAGGAAAGTGGTCAGGGCAAGAGAATGATCCAGGTTGAGAAGCCAAAAACCAGCTTTACGGATAGAAGTTCTGCATTTTCCGGATTTGCCACAGAGAAATTTCAATCTCAGGGAAGACAGACAAATGACTAAATTGGAACCTTTAAAGAATGCCTCATAAAGGCCACCTGGGTGGTACAGTCAGTCACATCTCCAGCTCTTGGTTTGGGTTCAGGTCATGATCTCAGGGTTGATAGTTCAAGTCCCTCACTGGGCTCTGTGCTCAGCGGAGTCTGCTTGAGATTCTCTCCCACTGCCTCTCCTGCTCATTCTCTCTCTGTCTCTCCCTCCCTCTCCCTCAAATAAATAAATCTTACCAAAAAAAAAAAACCTCATGAGAAAACGGTTACACATTGAATCCACAATTACAATTTGCTAAAACTTGCTTCTCATACACCTTCCTACTATCACGTTCCACTCCATCCTTGTAAGTCCTACACCTCAGGCAAGGATCTGTTGGCCTCCTTTGTCTCAAACTCAGTCTCCATTCATTTTTCTTTTGCTCTCCTCCTCTCCTGGCCTGCAGAAAAATGCATCTGGGAGCTCACTGAAGACCATATGCTCTAGGGAAATACACGTTGCTATGGCTGGCGTCTCCTCACTCTTGTATGGATGAGTCTGTCATTTCTAATGGATTCTCCTCTGCCCAAGAATTAAGACAATTAGGAAACCCATGCAAATTTTAAAATATCAAGGCCAGAAGTAATCTCATCTCTGTGTTAAAAAAACCAACCCATAGCCTTTCTCTACTGAAAAGTACCCTTTACTTTTCTCAGAAGAGCCTGTTTCAAATCTGCTTCTTTAAAAAATTTATAACTCTCCCAAGTCCCTCCGAGGAAAAAAAAAAAAAGTCCACTGTGTAGTACAGAAGGTGAAAAGGGAAGAACTCATATTTATTCATTTTTAAAAGTCGGGGTGGTAATTTAAATCTTCACATCCTTTTTGATCCTATTATATTTTTAATGGCAGAAGCTCCCAGCAAGGGCTCGAGTGGTATGTAACAGAAGTTTTAACATTCAGGGGAGCAGATGAACTTGCTGCGGGGTGTGTGACTGAATGAGAAATGATCCCGCTCGGCCCTGCTCGGGGGGCAACAGGTCCCTTCGCCCGAGCTGGATTTGGGTCAAGCAGCTACACCTCCAATTGGGAAACATCAGTATCATTTTGTTTGGCAAAGAAGCGAGTGCTGATAGTGATAATCAAACCCGATCAAAGATGTCATTTCCTGAGCAAAAAAGGCTGGTTGCCAGCCCTGAATTAGCTAGAGAGTGACTGTCTGGACTGAGCAAGTTTCTGCCACGCTCCCAGGGCCACAGAGCCGTTGGAGAGGCATCATCTAGCAGGAACTCATAAAATCAATTAAGAAAAGAAGTCATTCTTTTCTTCCCTCGCCTCTTTTGTTTCTAGGTATTTGTAAAATAAATTGGCTCCTGAGTCCTTAGACCTATTAGGAAGCTCTGGGAATGCTTCCTTGAAGGATTTTCTGCACTCCAGCTCATCTAAATTGAAGTCTTGCATTAAAAATTAATGAAGAAAAAAATTAATGAGGTTGTAGGAGAAGGTTAGGATTTCTGTAGGAAGGGTGGGGCTGTAACTTCATTCACAAGTGGGACTTATCATTTATTTCCCCATTGAACACAATTTCCATCACCATGTCCTTGGCCACAGAATTGGGGCAAGATAAAGCATCCCATTGACTAGGGACTTGGAAACCAACATTCCTATGTGGTGGTGCTTTGAGGGCAGCAAGGGGAAGGAAAAATCCCAGACAGCAAACAGAGACCGTGACAAACAGAACCACAAGGAATGTAAATAAAATATTATTACACGCAGCTCACTCACCACCTCACCCTCAACAACTCTCTCCCCCAGAAACAAAAAGTAAAAGCATACAAATCGTGTGTTTTGAAAGAAGAGTCGAGCTGCTCTTTGGAAAGAAGCCACGACTATGAAGATTTTTTTTCTCTCCATTTGGCTCCCTTCTATAATTGCAAAGCTTGAGACGACCCTTTAAAAGAGAACCTGGCTTGTCAACTAATTTAAAGGGGGGGGGGCATGAAGTTGAGCCTGGTGTTGGGAGGAACCTTCCAACAGGGATTTGATCTTGACAGTAATAAGACATGTTTACCTGAGCTTTCAAAAGCCCAAAGCCCGGCTCTTTCAACATGACACTTCAAAATGAAATAAATGCATTGAATAAACCAGACTCGTGCCAAACGCACATGTGTACATTTCACAGAAGAGCCAGGAGGACATTTCTAGTAAAGGAACGACTGCCATGCAGAACGCAAGCCAGAGCTCTCGCCTGCCAAGGGTCACGTGCTCCGGAGCACACAGGAGTCCTTAAATGAAACAGGCCGGTAGAAATAACTTCAGGAGACAAAATCCACAAACTTTGCAGAGGCGCAGAGCCCCAGGCCAGAAAAGCCACCTCCAGGAGCTCTGGCCTCATCTCTCTAGGACTTCTGCGAGCTACCCTCCTCACTTGCATGGGGGAACCCTCCACCCCGCTCAGTCACCCCTTCCTTTAGAATAGAAGCCACATCCTGAACCGAAGGGGGGATTCAAATGCACAGCTGCTAACTGGTGCCGCTGCCAAAACACATTCACTTACCTTTGGTCAATCATTCAGAGCTCGACGTGATGCTCTCTTACTAGGACGAGGAGGTCGGAGGTTGGTCACCCACCACCTTGTCCCCAAGGCTAAAAGTCCCTTTTCTTGTTTAGTCTGTTTGAGACTCTGGGGGGACTGGCCTGGTGTCTCAGGTTCTGTTACTATGAACTCACTCCCCACAAATCCACAGGCCCAGGGAGGCTTAGAAATGGGATGGAGTGGGGGGGGGGGGGGGGGGG